>MJUU01073196.1:1668-35827 GCA_002080025.1 Modiolus philippinarum | reverse complement strand
AAAAAAAAAAAAAAAAAGAATCGCACCGGCTGAACCAAACTGTAACTTTGGATACGTATATATGTATAGTATACCAATAAAAAACTGAACTGCTAGAAAAATGTACGATCGTTTTTGATAACGGCCTGAATTACAGTTTTCATAAGTGATGTAACGGCATGAATATTGAGCCTTTAACATGAGACACTTTGCACTTTGTAAAACGAATATAAACAATTAAAATTTGCACTTTTCGATATTTAATGAAATTTCGTGAAGGATTTGGGTGTAACCTCAAGTTTTGTCTCGATTGGAGTCAGACAACAAATCTTTACTAGTATTTTTCTTATTTTGACCTCTACGTATTCAAAGTGAAGAATAGAAGACATTTGAATAATGTCATCTGCTCATGCAATTATGATCGAAAAGATGCTGACAGCTGAAAGAAAAGAAAATCGTTGTCTTCCGCACTGTTACACAAAAACAGTCATCAAACAATAAATAAATTATCTTAAAACTCATACAATTTATGTAGATGCCTTTAAAACTATTTCTGCGTCATTTGAAACATTTACCAGTACACCAAATAGGTCATTATGTTATTGGTATTGTCCTTTATACCTGTATCATCGAAAGAGTAAGTACTATATCATGGACTTTATAATACCTATCATAATGGCAAATTAGTTGTTTAGTAATTTGTGCTTTCTGTCAGTATTTCAATTGATATGTTGTTACCATTTCTCATGCTTCCTGCACTATTTATCTATCATGGACTTCTCCAGAGGGAACCGTTTTCCTATAGTGTTGTCTGTTGCATATGGTGCACGAGCCGACAGGCGAGAGCACTATTTGCACTAGACAACACTTTAGGAATACGGTTCCCGAGGTAGAAGTCCGTAATTAACTTAGTACATAACGGAAAAAAAAACTGTCAATGAGGCAAGTATAATAAACCGGAAGTCACGTCAGGTATAATCCCGTCGTCAAGGCTGTCAAGGTAGCACATAACTGTTGAAATGTAGTAACGCCATATTATCCAATTAAATTCTAACATTTTTACTTGTTATGTACTAAAATTTCATTAGTCAATGATTTATATCAATTTACTATAAAGGCATATATGTACCTGGAAATTATCCCTATTTATTATGCAATTATTCCTTCCGTACATAACATTCATTTGGTTATTGTATGTCATAGAGGTGCTGAAAAATCAAAGCCCTTATTTAGTTTTATGGTATGCCTCGAGTCACATCGCGCGTTAAAACTTCCATGAGCATTTTCAAAACTTGTAATTGGAAAAGGAATTGCCATGTACACAATTATTACAGGTATCAAAACATAAAGTTGAACTAATAAAAAAACGTTTTGTAATAAGTGATAGACCAAGAATTATTTATCAAGAAACTTAATTTTGCAGTAAATCGGAGATATTACCCAATTAAATGTAGAAGCGTATTCATCTGACTGTGTGTACTTCAAGTTTAATTACCTGTACTTGATGGACAGCTCTGTCCATAATCAATTGATAATATTTGTTAATTCCCCAGTCCCGTTTTTTTTATTTCTTTTTTTTTTTGTTTATTTATTTTTTTGTGTTTTTTTAAGTAACTTTGAACAGGTGATACATCTGCGGAACGTGTCTCAGATTAACTGAAATGCTGAAGTTAGTCATTCATAAATCAGCAAACAAAGAAAAATCATTTCTAAATCATTTTTTCTGACGGATTTCGTCCATGACAACAATATGGATCCGTTTTAATTGTCTACAAACCTAAAATTAAACGCATCATTTTCTTGTAACAAATTACACGTAAGATTTAGTACGTCAACTGTTCGAAGAACAATTGATAAAATACATCATGTTCTGATTGTTGATTCTCGATAAAATTAACATTAGAAGCTTCATTTGTACATTTATTGATTTATCAACAATATAAAGATCTTTTACTGTAACCTTGACCTTTGACCTTGACCTCATATTCAAGTTCACGTCTTTGGAACATTTTGTCGTATTGGATATCTTTTTTTTTTTATCTTCAGTGGTATTTTAGCTGTAAGCGAAAAACCCGAAATCAGACATAAAAATCGGTTTTCGGCCCATAAGCCCAAAACGTTTACTTCAATAATGTTGGAACCAATTTAACAAATGTAGATCTTCAGAAGGCACACATTTTCTCCAATTTCAATTTATCAGCTATCTACTACGGTTTATGAATAAATCCAATATAACAAAGTCTGAGGTCAAAGTTCATAGTTACCAATTACCTTTGACCTTGGCATTTTTAAATGCAACACATATCACCTAAGATGAATGGAAAAAGTTACAGGTTTTTATCTCTTACCGTTTTCGAGAAAAAAAAACATACTAACATATGTGACAAATTGTTCAAGGGGCATAACTCATGAACAGTTCAAATGCAACGAAGGTCCGTCATAACCTAACAAACTTTTATGTCATCACACTTTATCAGTTTTCTCTTATGATTCCCAAGTTTTTATCCCATAGCAATGCTTTTCGGACTATGGGTGAAAATTCGTGAACCCAAAAGATTTTCGATCGTTCCCTAATTCTTCACTACTGTGGCAGATATACATCATTGTCCCAAACAATCAGAAAGATTTGTCCAGCCGTTTTCCCCAAAATGAGGCAAAAATAATAATAATTATAATCAGACGAAATACAGAAAGGTCTTTCCCATGGAAAGGGGAGATACCATAATTTCCATTGAGAGGGGGAAGACCTTAATTATAATACAAAAAAAAATCCTATTTTTTCACTTAATCTATTTGTTAACTCAAAAAATATATACAGGATTCGTTGACTATAAATGCAGATTTCCAATATATAAATCCATCGATAGCGAAATGTAGCCTTTATTTTCCAATTGGCGCATTTCATTTGGGCGCATTTTAAAAAGCAGGGGTATTTCGTTTGGGCGCAGGAAAAGTATTTCAAATGGGCGCATAATATTTCACACAAGTAAATACAGGTAAGTGATATAAGTTACAGGTAAATATATACATTGTCTGGCTTACTGAAGAGGTACTGTATTTATAGATTATTTCATGGTAATTTTCATATCACACCCTTTATCAGCAAAAGGTCGTAATATCAGCCCGAGAGCCTTCAGGATACTGAAATCTATGATGATTCTTTACCAAACCCTTCGGGGAGTTTTGAGTTTGATTTTTATTCCGTAGTGCGACAGTGGTTTACCGGGCTCCTTGAGCTAGCCAGCAGTTTATAGGCGAGCACTCCTAAATTACGTTTTGTCTTATTCTTGTTATCTCAAGATTGTATTCTTGGAGCTAGTAATCTACCTGTATTGGGTTTTAATTTGTACGTTTATTATACATTGTACTATAGGGAAACGGGATAGAGAAAAGGGAGGTTTGGGTACCCATAAACCGGTAAACCCTACTGCTAGCTCTTGCTAGTGCCGGAACCAAGTCCGGCTGTCCTGGGTTCCTATCGTTGTCCACATTTGTCCTGTATTTCCTGTTATCTTTCTACATTAATCGAGGGATTATTTTATGACCGAGGGCTTATGAAGGATGTGATACAACGACAGTAGAATACCGAAGGAACAAAGGAAGTTATGATTACAAAAATCGAAATCCGTAAATTTATATTTCACATCGTACAGGTAAAGATACAGGTAAACTAATGATGCACCCATATGAAAGATTTTATTTGCGCACAAATGAAGTATTTTTTGCGCCCATTTGAAATAAATTTTGCGCTCAAATGAAATAATAATGCGCCCAAATGAAATGCGCCGTTTTCGATTTTAACAGATATCAAATAACGGTGTGGATAACCATCCAGTTTCAGTACGAGTTAAAGTTCGAGTTCGAGTTACAGGTCTAGTTAAAAGTCGAGTTCGAGTTAATATTCGAGTCAACTCGTAAGATGAATTATAATTTCAACTATCGAGGTAAATGTCGAGTTACGTAAAAATCTAGGAATACTTCATAAAATGAGGTTATCAATGTTGGCAAGGAATGGACAAGCATTATAGACGTTTTTCAGAGAAAAAAATCTGAAAAAAAGGACCCAACTGACCCATTTCAATACTTCTTGTTATAACATTTCATGCATAAGAAATAATAATATAATCAATCAATTTAGATAATAATAACGGTATATACTATTTTTTTTTTGTACCACGATACACATAAAATGATTGCAAAAGGTATGGAGTGGTGGTGCCGTCATAGTCATATTGACACATTTCAATATGTTTTTATATATTCATTGAAAAATTATTATTTGTATTAAAATTTAACACTTAAAACAGAAAGTCAATAGGTAAAAATTTCACAATAAAAAATAAGTTTTGGAAATAGGGATGCACACCACAGTGAGAAACAACAGGATTAAGAAACAAGCAGGATTATTATATATATATACACGCATGTCTGAAAATCAGCACGAAATGAATCAGAAAGTTTTCGTCGTTTCCTTTTGATATCTTAATAAGTTCTGTCTGGTTTATAGCACATCAGACTGTTTTTGATGTATCAGTTAAAAAAGGTATGGAGATATTTTATATTGCATCTGACTTTGTAACCAAAGATCTCGGAATCATGTGCGTAAGTTCTGTACAAATGTCTATAAATTCGTACCGATCTTCTTCGGCCGTTCCCAAATATTGTTTGAGCAGTTTAGGTCCGTGTATGAGGCTCTTATGAGTTAAATAATAAAGGAAGATGGAGTTGGAACTTGATTTTTTGTGATTTTTCCTCCCAAGAGGGTTTCAACCCCAGAACACTCACCTTCTGGAAACGCGAATTTTGGACATAATCCTGATAGATTTATTTTAATACATGTAGATGGAATAATTTACAAACTTGCCATACTATTAAGATATTTTCGTATTCGTAAAGTCATTATTTTATCACCTGACCCGAAAATTCAGCGTCAGCTATTGCCTTGGATCCGTAATTTGTTATCTCTGAAACCACTGAATATGCAAATTCAACATAACTTTACAGGAGATATTTGTGAAAACTCTACAAGAAAACTCCACATTTCCTTCCGATCCTATCAAATTATGACTGCTAGCGAGCGTCATATTTTAACAATGGACCCATTGTGAAATTATTTTCCATTCGGTTCTGAAACAATTCAACTAAATTTAACTAAACCGTACTTAATGATTTATGGAACTCCTTACACGTTAGATTGCAAATTTTACTGGTATTCAATGAAAAACATGCCCGCCATAGTTAAACTTTAGACTTATGGTGAAAATCATATACTGATCATTTGCTTTGAAACCATATGCATTCAAGTAAGTTTTAGCAAAGGATCAAATTGTACTCGGATTATGAATGTTCAGCTTCAGTTCAAACTTGATATTATACTTGACAAGTCTAATGAATGTAATACAATGTATGTATATAGGATTTAAGCATTATTTTTCCGAATTAATAATACATGTACTGAATCACAGAAAAATATAAAAGCTTAGAAGCAAATCTCGGATGGGAAATACAGGCTCAGTCTCTGGGCCTCTTGTTTTTATATTGAACAGACTGAGGAACTGGCCTTAGTAAAAAAAAAATTCTTTCTGGTAAAGCCTTCAAGTTGTTTGAAACGTACGGTTCATGAGAGTCGATGTAGATTTAAATCGAAACAGAATCTCGGGCTGGGCTGTCTTTTGGCTATTGTTTTAATTCGAAAGATTCACTCTTTGAACGGAAAACAGAATTTACACATTTTTTCTTAGTCCATGAAACCAATTTTTGATACCAAAGTATGAAATTATTTTAACTTGAGTTTTGTCTGTGTTTGTCATCACTTCGACAACTTTTTAGAACAAAAATTACATACCTTTGGACTTCCGGTACTTAAACTATAGATCGAACTATGTTTCATTTTTAGAGTGCCTAGTAGAAGTGCAAATAACTAAATACCGAGGTTACTGTGAATTTACTTTCTGCATATGCGCATTTCGACAACTTATGTCTCTTCAGTGCAGATAAAATCTAAACGTTTGGAAGACCTTAAACTCAAAGATATTTAAAAACTGATAGAGAACAAATAACCAATATGATCTAAATGTAAAGCCAAAATTAATTAAGGACAGAGCTATGCATGAGGGAGATACTCCTTAGTCTTCAACAAAATTTACAAAAATTTAGATATTGTAAGATTCCAAAAATAGTCGGCTTTCAGGTCAGCACCGAAGTACTGACTACTGGGCTGGTGAATACCCTCGGGGACTAACAGTCCACCAGCAGTGGCATCGACCCAGTGGTAACAAATAACTAAATACCGAGGTTGCTGTGAATTTACTTTCTGCATATGCGCATTTCGACAACTTATGTCTCTTCGGTGCAGATAAAATCTAAACGTTTGGAAGACCATAAACTCAAAGATATTTAAAAACTGATAGAGAACAAATAACAAAATTAATGAGGATCATGTCACAGAAAGGGGGGTTCCAGACAATAATATATTACCAAACCCTAATCGACTATCGTTTCGGTCTTTTTGAGAACCGCCAGCACGTTTCCATGATCTACTTTTTAGTCATTAGTCATAACCTCAGAAATAAAACAAGAAAAAAATGTTGAAATCAATCTAACTCGAACTTTAATTCGAATTTTAACGCTAACTCGAAATGTATCTCGATATATGTTACTAGAAAAACAACAAGTCGAGTTAAATGTAACTCGACTTTTACCTCGAACTGTAACTCGAACTGTAACTCGAACTCGAACTTTAACTCGAACTGTAACTCGAACTTTAACTCGAACTGTAACTCGAACTTTAACTCTAACTCAAACTCGAACTCGATGGTTATCTACACCCTCAAATAACTATAAATACCGAAGTCACTGTGAATTTAGTTTCTGCATATGCGCATTTCAACAACTTATGACTCTTCAGTGCAGATGAAATCTAAACATTCGGAAGACCATCAACTCAAAGCTGTTTAAAAACTGATAGAAAACAAATAATCAAATTATATGATCTAAATATAAAGGCAAAATCAGCTAAGGACAGACCTTTGCATGAGGTGTAGATCTCCAATATATTTGTTTATTTTGATTACATTTCCTCCAGCTGATTTATTATCAAAGTCTTGACTTAGGCAAGGACGATAGTCCGAACACAGACGACGACAAGTTACGGTAGTACAGCCACAACACATTTTTAATAAAAGTAAAAGGCGATCGCGAGTCTTATGATACAATTGGTGCCCAGGATGCTTTGGTGTATATATGAAAGACTGGATATGTAACTGCTAATTATGGAAACGATCTATATGTATAATTCTGATACATGGCAGTGTTTTTACAGATTCAAATGATTTTAAACTGCAATTAATTAAGTCAAATTAAGCCAAACAACAACGCAAGGACAGTGCATGCATATCTTGATTGTAAAAATTTGTTATAACGCTTCTCTCATATGGGCGTCTTTCTGAAAAACTTAATAATGCTTTTTCTGCGTTATAATACCCTTTGAAAATATATTCTGGTTAGTTGTCATAACGAACTTTCGTAGATAAGGCTTTCAATTGTTGCCTTACTTCAAATATCGTATTTAAAACAACGGCACTAGAATAGCGAAGGGACAAAAGAGTGAAATTTACAAAAATCGAAGTCCAAAGACATGGCCAAAACGAGAACACAGAAAACAATGACGTTAGACACAGAAAACAATGACGTTAGATGCAGAAAGCAATGACGTTAGATAGATACAATGCACAGAAATAGAAATCACAACATTCAAAACAAAGGCACTCACAGTGTGAACTCCAGTGAAACTGAGAGTGACATCAGGTGCTCCGGAAGGGTAAGCATGTCCTGCTCTGTTAACAGCACCCGTCACGCTGTGAGTGAGTCAATCCAGGAAAATGTCAAAGTCGGTAGTCAAATCCGGGAAGACGTGATCTAGCTGAAAATGTCCATTTTCATTTGGGATACTGGCATAATTCAGTATCAGCATTTATAATACATATGTTCAATGTTTATGCAGCAATATTCTAAATACACCTCAAGAAAAATTGTTCGTTGTTGTCAAACATATCATCTTCCAGATCAATTATTCCGATGGTGTTACACTGATCATCTTCCAGACCAATTATTCCGCTGCTATTATTCTGATCATCTTCCAGACCAATTATTCCGCTGATATTACACTGATCATCTTCTAGACCAATTATTTCGCTGCTGTTACACTGATCATCTTCTAGACCAATTATTCCGCTGATATTACATTGATCATCTTCCTGTCCAATTATTCCGCTGTTGTTATGTTAATCATCTTCCAGACCAATTATTCAACTGCGTGGTATTACATTGATCATCTAGATCTTCCAGACCAATTATTCCACTGATGTTACATTGATCATCTTCCAGACCAATTATTCCGCTGATATTACATTGGTCATCTTCTAGACCAATTATTCCGCTGTTGTTACATTGATCATCTTCCAGACCAATTATTCCGCTGTTTTTACATTGATCATCTTCCAGAACAATTATTCCGCTGTTGTTACATTGATCATCTTCCAGACAAATTATTTCGCTGTTGTTATATTAATCATCTTCAAGGCCAATTATTTCGCTGCTTTTACATTGATCATCTTTCAAAAACAATTTTTCCGCTGTTGTTTCATTTATCATCTGTCAAACCAACGGTTTCGCTATTTTGCATTGATCATCTTACAGACACATTATTCCAATCACAAACATATGTGGTTGTGCTCAACAGCCAGTCTATTTTTATCCTTTCCTTATCGTTGTTGAACATATTAAGGATTTTTTAAGTTATATCCTTTGAAAATAATTGGACGAATAACTTTAAAAAACGCTAAATTCAGTCATGTATCTGTGCTTGAACTATATCAAATGTAAGAAAAAAATATGTTTTGTATTAAATATTTGTGTATTTACTTCAAAGTTTCAATAATTTCGGTTAACAACAGTACAGATAGCTCCTTAAGTAACGTGCATTGATTATTAATTTATTCTGAGTTTTAATGGTAGCATTGACTAACTCACCACGCCTGTAACATTGACTGTGTAAAAAAAAAAAAAACACGCACAAAAAAGGTCTTCGTCACTTTTTGGCTTTAGTCTTTATTTTCAGTTCTTACATTGTAACTGTACCAAAGAAAATCACAGCAGGAGGGATTGCCAATGTATATGTTAACATTTTGGAAACAGGAGAAGAAAATACTATAGTTACAGCAACGTTAATGACGTTAAACAATAAAACAGTTTCAAGTGTGCTTGGAAATGTCGAATCTTGTAAGATAAAAATAATAAATGATAAAACATATGCCATGTTGTTGAGAAATTAATGTTATGTTGAAACAGATGTTATTTGATATTATCTTTAAATAGTTATGGACTGATATGTAGTAATGTTAATGTAGTAGTATATAATATTTGTTTATCACTGCGTGTGTATTAAATTGTGTGTATTAAGGTAGTAGACCTAGGTTAAGGGACATAACTCTTAAAAATCACAGGTGAGTTTGTTGAAATCATTTTCATAAACAGATTCTAAGCCTCTGAGTAACATAGATGATTTTTTATTCTTTTTCACGTCAATGCTTAAAAAGCATTGATGAAACTAACTATTTCAAACGTCTTACTGATTTAAAGAGTTATCTCCCTTAACCTAGGTCTACTACCTTAAAGTACTAAATCTTGTCAAAATAAGCTGTATATTGTTCTTATAAAGCTGTAATTATTCCTGGCCATGGCATTAACTTTTACAACACTTAATTATTACCCCCATTTCTTAAAAAAGACAAAGATGGGACAACTTTATAGTTGTCAAAGTTTCTGGATAAAAGCATTTGTTTTTGTTTTACATATCATATTCGAGGGAAGTATGTCCCGATAATATGATAAGAGACCCATTATATCTGAATTACATAGGAGTAATAAATAATTTATGTTATTTTCAGCAATAAAATGCTTTAACTAATGAAAATAACCAGATGTAGTCAAGGATACTATTTAGAATGTTATCTTAATTGTTAAAAAATTAATTGTCACTTATCAGTACCAACTGTATATACAAAATTGTCCTACTTTAAATATCTGTTTTGTACAGTTTTATTGCTAAATCTGCATATTTCACTGTCTCCTATGTAAATACTTAAATATTGGACCACAAACTTGTTGCATAACTCTGCAACTACACCGTTATCCATATCATGTTATTCATTGATGTAAAACTGTTATTGTTTCGAAAGAAAACTCTTCAGTTTAAATATCACAAAAAGATTAAACAGAAGAAGTGCATAATAAAATGTATGATGACACTTTTTATGTCTTTCTTTAAATAATCTGCACATTTTTAGATAGATAATAAAACTATAATGCAAATGAGATAATAACAAAAACTAATTATACCCCTACCTTATTATGGTAGGATTAAATAGGTCTCCTTTTGTCTGTCCATTTCCCGTTCTTCCCTCGAGCTCTCCCTCAGTCCGGCCATCACACTTTGGTTTCCTACGAGACTTAATTTCTACATGGACTATTCAATTAATTAAAGATCATAACATACATGTATAAGATGCAAGATCCTTCAATCTATTTAAATAATCTAATTTAATTTAACCAGTTCTATGTTTTAGTCAATCGAGAGTTGTCTTTCTTCGTACATGCATATATATAAAAGGAAGATTTCAGCAAGGGGAGAAGGACAAAGGAAGAAAAGGAAAACGCAAACCAAGAGCGGCAGGACGACGACCAGATCAACCAGGAGGGACACGCCGGCTGCCACGCCAAGTAGGGGATAGGCGGACACGACAGCCGCAGCCATTTTGGAATCAGACGAAGCTGATTCGATATCAGGTAGCTCACATCACACCTTTAATTTACCCATTATCAACGAGCCCCCCAATAATACACCCTTCTCGCCGGACGTTGACATTGAGGAGTACTCCCCTACACAAGAGCCCAGTTTTTTTGATAATGTAGGCAGTTTTGTTCCCCTCATTATTAAAGAAAAAATATGGGCGGGGAAATACATCGATTTTTCCACTCTTTTGAAACCCGAAGATACTACTTAGTCATCTATTGTTTTGTTCTTTCCTCACTGGAATCTTTAATTGTTGGAGAACTACACCGGTAATATTGTTTATGAATCTTGATTAAATCTACATATATATACGCGTATCACAACGTACAACCGCTACATATTTTTGATAAAATCGTTTAATTTTATTTGAAGAAGTCTTTGATTGTATGACATTTTCATCGGTGGAGATATTTTTGAAACAAAACATATGGTTATTTGTTTTTCAATTTTTGTCATGTTCATTTTTTTTTATTTTACTATTATGGATGACGGGTAGTCCTACGATATTTTGAATTTGTGATTGATATCCTTCTTGGTGTTATTGGCTTTTTATATTTTCAATTATTTTTATCCTCGGCAATAGTTTTGAATGTTATATTATTGAAAACATGAAATGAGGACACTAATTTGCTAGATTTTCATGTATTTTGCTGGCAAAATATAGTGAAATAATTTTGTTCTCCTCCTGTTGAAGATTTTGATTTGACCATTTTCTAGATTTTCCAATAGCCACACATAGACGTAGCCAAGCATAATCATTAGAGGTGACTAATTGAATACATTTTGTTAATATGGATTTCAAAATGTTTGATTTGATCTGCACTGAAGAGACATAAGTTGTCGAAATCCGCATATGCAGAAACTAAATTAACAGTAACTGCTGTATGTTATCATTTATGGTAACCGCAACTCGTCCTAAGCCAATGAATAGAATATGATGAAACTTACAGAGAATCTTTATCAGATAATGCCATAGTGCGCCGCATATTCAATATTTATACCCCCGCCTCGCAGGAGAGGGGATATACTGTTTTACCCTTGTCCGTCTGTCTGTCTGTCTATCCGTCTGTCCGTCTGTCCATTTGCTGTCCGTCTGTCCGACAGTCCGGAACATTTTTCGTCAAGGATTTCTAAGTTTGTGTTTGTAGTAATGATTTGATATTTGGTCTGAAGCTTTAGCATGATAAGTTGAATCGTGTCTCCACATTTCAAGTCCGCAACTCATCTACTTCCTTTTCGACGATAGCTTTGATTCTTCCCATTATGGCCATATATTGAAATTTTTTGTCAAGGATTTCTCAGCTTGTGTTTGTAGTAATGATTTGATATTTGGTCTGAAACTTTAGTATAATGAATGTATCTTTTCCCCCTTTTCGAGTTCGTAACTCATCTACTTCCTGTGTGTCAGCTTGTGTATGTAGTAATGATTTGACATTTGGCCTGAAGCTTTAGAATAATGAGTTGTACCTTGTATCCCATTTTCAAGTCCGTAATTCATCTACTCCCTGTTTGACATAACTTTGATGTTTTCCCTTAAAGCCATATATTGAAATATTTCGTCAATTATATCTCAGCTTGTGTATGTAGCAATGATTTGATATTTGGTCTGAAGCTTAAGTATAATTAGTTTTATCGTGTCTCCTCTTTTCAAATCCATAACTCATCTACTTCCTGTTTGACAGTATATTTATTTATCACTGCAACTATGCCAATGCTTGTATTGTGTCCATACTTGTACAGTGTTCACGCCTGTATTATGTCCATACATTCTTAACACAGCATTGCCATATTGAGCGGGGGTATAACTGGCTGTCATTCGGCGACAGCTTCGGAACTGGTAGGGTATCCGGAAATCCTATTCAGCAAATTTATAGAATTTGATTGATCTTTCAGAGAATCCTTATCACATGATGTTATAGTGCATCTCCTATTTCATATTTTAATCGGATCAAATTTGGGGTTTCCCATAACAGTACATAGATTAGTAATGCCGGTACTCCTCCTTAACAAATGAATCGGATTGATAAAAAAAAAAATCAGAGAATCTGAATAACATAATACCATAGTGCATATCCTATTTTGAATTTTGATCTGACCAATCTCTGGGATTTACCGTAACCAATATGGACTTAGTCATACATGGTCATTAGAGGGTGTTGGTATGGTATCCGAAACTCCTCCTAAGACAGGGAAAGAATTTGATGAAATTTTAGATTTTTTTTTTACATGTTGGCATAGTTCACCACGTATTTTAGATTTTGATCACATGTTCTGAAAGTATGTAAAAACAGCTTACTAATGAATAAAACAAAAAGAAATGTATGGATGAGTTCGAAAGTAAACACCAAAATGCCTGTTTTTCCAATATATTAACTAGGAAAATTTCAATATAACTTGTTTTTAAAAAACAATGACAGTGACTCCCCCGTTTTGTAATTGCAACGGGTAAATGTATATCGTAGGATATATTTGATGTGAAAACGAAAAAGTAAAACAATTTAACTACCAATACTTAAAGCAGATGTAATGGAATTCTTTTAGACTGATCGATATTATAAAGTAAAATGATTTTTAACATGGTCATTGAAAACTGTTGCACGTCATTGTTTTGTATTCGAGAAGGGAAATTTTTAATCCTTATTTGTTGTTGCTAGGATCTGGCATTATATGCATACAATCGCGCTGATATAGAAATAAATACTCTGAAATAGACTTAAGGAATTATCACACACACACACACACACACACACACACACACAGTTAGTTTATTCAGACAATACAATTTTAGTATGCTAAAATATGCTAAATTTAGAAAAAAATTAATTTAATGCAACGGTGGCCCTTTTTTAGCTCACCTGACACAAAGGGTCAGTGTGGTGAGCTATTGCCATCACTTGGCGTCCGTCGTCCGTCCGTCGTCTGTCCGTTAACTTTTCACATTTTCTCTGAAACCACTGAAGGAAATTCAACCAAACTTTACAGGAATGATATCCTTTACAAAGATTGCTCATTTCGTGCCGATCCGATAAAAAACATGGCCGCCAGCGCTGAACTTAGGTTTAACATTGGACCCTATGGGAAAAATCACATTTTCATCTTTTCCTCTGAAACCATTGAAGCAAATTCAACCAAACTTTATAGGAATGATGTACTAAAGGTCCTCAACAAAGATTGCTCATTTTGTTTGGATCCGATAAAAAACATGGTGGCCAGCATGTAACATAGTTTAACATAGGACCCCATGGGAAAATCACTTTTTCATCTGTCTCCTCTGAAACCACAGAAGCAAATTCAACCAAACTTTACAGGAATGATGTATGGAAGGTCCTTTACAAAGATTGTTCATTTTGTTCCGATCCGATAAAAAACATGGCCGACAGCGAAAAAATTAGGTTTAACATTGGACCCTATGGGAAAAATCACATTTTCATCTTCTCCTCTGAAACCGCTGAAACAAATTCAACCAAACTTTACAGGAATGATGTACTAAAGGTCTTCAACAATTATTGCTCATTTCGTTTGGATCCGATAAAAAACATGGCTGCCAGCGCTGAACTTAGGTTTAACATTGGACCCTATGGGAAAATACACAAATCGTCTTCTCCTCTGAAACCACTGAAGCAAATTCAACCATACTTTACAGGAATGATGTACTAAAGGTCCTCAATGAAGATTGCTGATTTCGTTTGGATCTAATAAAAAACATGGCCGTCAGCGCGGAACATAGTTTAACATTGGACACTATGGGAAAATCACATTTTCATCTTCTCCTCTTAAACCACTGAAGCAAATTCAACCTAACTTTACAGGAATGATGTATGGAAGGTCCTCAACGAAGATTGCTATTTTCTTTTGGATCGATAAAAAACATGGCCGCCTGCACGAAACATAGTTTAACATTGGACCCTATGGCAAAATCTTCATTTTCATGATCTACTCAGAAACCATTAAAGCAAATTTAACTTAACTGTATTGGAATTATGAATGGAATTATATTAACAAAGAATACTTATTTCAATTGAATCTAACAAAAACATGGATGTGAGGAGAACATAGCTTAACATTAGACCCTATAGGAAAAACATATTTGGTCGTCAGCATAGGCTCTGCTTAAAAGCATCTTTGTCAGGTGAGCGATACAGGCTCAGTATCTGAGCCTCTTGTTTTTAATTTGATTCAATCGACTCAAGTGGTCAAATCTGAAGTACGCCCAAGATAAGGCCAAAGTTCCGAGGATAAAAAACGGCGTTTGTACCCTTATAAAGTACTGTGTTCTTTATCATGTTTATTTCAATATGCTGTGTTGTTGCATATATATAAGATACCGTACATTTCAAACAAAAGAAGTGATCGGTATTGAATCTGGGACCCTTCTTTTTCCACACGAGTGCACAGGTGAAGGCCGCGAGGGTGCGTTAGCCCCCTTGGCTTTTACCTGAGCACGAGTGTGGGAAAACATGTCTTTCAGATTCAATACCGGCCACTTCTTTTGTTTGAAATGTATGGTATGTAACTTGTACCACAAAAAAACTATTTTACTAATATATTATACGACTTTTTAATTTCTTAGATTAGTTTTCATTAACTATAAGTACGTAAATAAACAAGGTTCTTCAAGACTATGCCAGAAAATGGATTACACGTGAACAAGATGAAGACCCGGATTCTCTTTCGGAGTGGGTTAAGGCTGTGACGTCCATGATTCTTAAACGAATCAGTCAGCTTCGAGGGTCAATGAGAACTAAAGCATCATCCATTTACAATAATGCCAATATTGCCAGATACTTGTCCTCCATTCATGACAAATATGTCGTTGTTCCGGCAGATAAGGCCCCTAATAACATCATTTTCATTTGTAAAAATCATTACATCGATTGTTTAAAGAAAGCACTAGGCATTGGAAATACCCAGGGCAATCCAACATACACAGCTACTACTCTGTCTAAGGAGGAGATATTGCAGAACCATAGATCTGTTTTGCTTTCCTTTGTTAATTTCAACCAAAGATGAAGACACTGAACTCCCCTCCTTGTACTGGGTACCAAAATTACACAAATGCCCATACAAACAACGGTACATCGCTGGATCTGCTAAATGTTCTACAAAACTTATTTCTAAGCTATTAACAACCATATTGACAGCCGTAAAAGAGGGCCTTCAAAAATATTGTGATACTAGATCTTCAAGAAGTGGTGTAAATGAAATTTGGATATTAAAAAAACTCTAAGGATCTGCTTGACATCTTAAAATCGAGATCATTATCACACTGTAACAGCATTAAAACTTTTTGACTTTTCAACGCTTCATACTACAATTCCCCATGAACAACTGAAATCACGGCTGAAAGATATAATTCATTGATGTTTCTCCCACAAGAACGGCGAACAAAGATATAAGTACATTGTTATAGGCAGAGGACAAGCATACTTTGAGAAATACGACTCAGAATCACAGAACAAATATACAGAGGAAGAAGTGATTAAATTGTCAGAGTTTCTGATCGACAATATATTTGTCCAGTTTGGAGGACTTTTTTCAACAGACTATCGGAATTCCAATGGGCACAAACTGTGCACCTCGTTTAGCCGATCTATTTCTCCACTCATATGAAGCTGAATTCATCGAAGGGCTTCTTCAAAATAAAGATAAAAACTGGTCCAGTCCTTTAATTTCAGCTTCCATTATAAAGATGATATTTTATCACTAAACAATCCTCGCTTTGGTGATTTTCTTCATCTTTCTATCCAAAAGAGCTAGCGATTAAGGATACTTCCACATCAGCCTCGTTCCTTGACCTTCATCTTGAAATTGACAAAAGAGGTACACTACAAACTAGGCTATATGACAAACGCGATGACTTCACTTTTCCTATAGTCAACTTCCCCTTTCTTTGTAGCAACATTCCAAAAGCACCAGCATACGGAGTTTACATCTACCAACTCATTCGCTTCTCAAGGACCTGTGGTCGATACAGTGACTACCTTGATAGAGCTCGGTTGTTTACATATAGGCTACTTAAGCATGGGTATGTTGCCCATAACTTGAGGTCATCACTACAGACGTTTTATGGTCGACATCACGATCTTGTTGACCGCTATGAGATATCTGTTTCCCAGATGACAACAGATCTTTCTCTTTGCCACTAAAGTTTGATTTTCCTCTACCGGATTTGACTTTACTACCGGAGTTGACATGTTCAACACGGCGGTTGTCTTATAAGAAGCAGGAGATGCTTACTCTACCGGTGCACCTGATCTCACCCATGGTTTTTATTGGGTCCGTGTTGTTCATTTTTGTATATGTGCGCGTCTTTATTTTCTTTTATGTGCCGTGCTCATGTTATGTCTTCGTTTCTTCGTTTTTCCAACGTTGCCATTGTCCTTGGATTGTTCTTTTCAGACTGATGGTTCGGTTCTCACTTACCTTTCTGACCATGATGTGGTAGAGTAATGGTTAGCGAGTTCGCTTTATAACTTAATAGGTATGAAATGTAATGGTAGTGACGACGGTTCGAATCTCGTCTAGGGTATAAAATCATTTTTGCGAAGTTTTATATCAACTACTGATTTGTAAGACAAGTTATTTTAAAGAATTATGTGTAGTCTCCATAGTGCAATCGGTATGACCGTTTGGTTAGGGAAAAAAACAAAACGTTTGGTTAAATGACATGATAGGCAACTTCTATTGAGGTATTCAAGTAATGATGTTTTTCTTCCAAAATGTTGTAAAGTTGTAAAGATAAATATGTTTATTAATTTAAAAGTATACACGACGGACGTGACATAGTTAGTAAGGTTCATGGTAAACCATTTCTAGAGTAGAAAACGAAAGTTCCGCGTTCTAGTCACACATATGACGAAAGTTGTGAAGAGACAACAAATTTGGACTTAAGATTTTCAATACAGTGTGTTCACTCATGCAGAGAAAGTGGCATCTACTTAATCTGGGAGGCCAGTTTGAACAATATCTTCGCTCGGGTGTTGTGGTACAGAATGGCCAGATTAATCGTTAAGTTAACGGAATAATTGTTTTCGTTTTATTTATCGGATATATCAACTCTCCCAAAGTTGTTCATAATAGTTAAAATAAATAATAGAAACATAAATGGTTGCTAGTATCTATTGCCTGAGTTATGACAAATATTATATATTTAATGTTGATATTACAAGGTTTTCTGCTGTGCCTCTTAAATTTTTATCAATATTGCGTAGACCTCTTGATGCTTATTGAATATCAAATTATTATGTACTTCCAGTTTTACCGGCATTTGAGGCCAACATGACGGCATCAATCATGAACCTGACAACAGATTATAGAAATTATACATTTGACCTGGAAGTTAAGTGAGTTTTTTATTTACAGATTGTATCAATTGTTCCATACTTCAAGTAAAAAAAAGCCTAAATGAAACTGCTAAATCAAAAATATATACACATGTTAAGGAAAGGATATATCAGGTTCTGTTTCTCCGTAGCTAAACTATAAATAAAGCTAATTAACCTAGTTTTGCATTTAATTAATGTTTTGCAGTTTCGTTCAATTAAATTGCCTAATTCTTTTACCTACTGACTGCCATATATACCAATGGATGAATAAATAATAAGCGTTTTAAAATAATTATTGTCAGTCATGCTTATAATGGTTTGATGAAATCGAACTTAACTTAGACTACATTATAAAGTAGACTTTATGAAAAGAAATATGTTTGGAGCCAAATTTCAGAAAATATTATAATGAAATAACAAGCTGTTGTTATGACAAAATCAATTCATATTTCTATAGTGAAGCTGCTGTTACAGGTTGTAGTTGTTGTGTCATCAACATGTTTCCTAAAATATGTTCAGCCATTGAAGACCAGCTGTGCTCAGAAATGTCACTTCACATTATTAACCCTTTTGTATATTTTGAAGAAGAGAAAGCATCGTTAAGCCGTTGTGGATAACTTAATTTCCTACCTACCCTCGTGTCGCCACTTTTTGATATGCAATAAAAACAAGCTGATAGGTTATCAGATCTACCTTTTTTTCTTTTTTATTTCAATTTTCAATTGAATTTCATATTACCACTAGCAGATATGTTTTAATCTTGTTTGGCCATATTATCTTATTACGATCTTGACAGTCTGATCACAATTTTGTTAAAACAGTGTAAGATTTTAAGGGAGTACGAGCCTCAGATTTCAGAAGCATTCTATATCCTCGAGTTTTATCCATTCAAACAGTGCTAAAGATTTTTGCACATGGATCACATTTTCTTGGTCATAAGTCACTTTAAAATACATAAAATAGACTGTGTATAAAATTTAATCACCTTCCAATTATAAATTCATATATTTAAAGGCCTATAAACATTTTATGCAAATTGAAGGAAAACTCTAGAGAGATCTGTTTCCCGCCAAAATTTTGACGTCTTATATCTCAAAAATTCTTACATGGATTTTCAATTTTTTTTACTCAAGTTGTTCCATTAGTAGTGCTCTTCAAAACAAAAGGTCAGAATTTTAATTCTAATTACAAAATTTCTGACACTCGTACTCCCTTAAGTTGGTTTTCAAGATAATTGATTACAAGGACGATAAAGACATGTTAACATACTAGTAGTTAAAGATTAAACAAGATCCACTTGTTTATTGCGTTCAGGAACGATCAAGATGAATTAAGTTTG
Source organism: Modiolus philippinarum (assembly GCA_002080025.1). NCBI lineage: Eukaryota > Metazoa > Mollusca > Bivalvia > Mytilida > Modiolidae > Modiolus > Modiolus philippinarum. Next base: position 16,332 of record MJUU01073196.1, on the reverse strand, counting down.
TTAAGATCAAACAAGATCTTGTTTGATCTGGAAAAACTTAACATATCTTAATCGCCCTTGAACGCAGTTGTCTTGTTTGATCTTGATTAACTAAACAAGTCTTGATCGACAAGTCTTGATCGAACTTGAAAGTAATTATCTTGAAATACGACTGGATATCTTTCAAAAAAATTGTGTTAAGCTTGTCAAAATCGTGATAAGATCACATTGGCCAAACAAGATCATAACATATCTGCTAGTGTACTGTCCTGTTACAGCTGAAATGCTTCTCACTGGTCGTAAAATTAATAATTGATTTGTAGGTTTTTGTTCTGATACAGCTGAAATGTTGATTATTGAACGTACAATTCTTCATTTATTTACATATGTCCTGGTACAGTTGAAATGCTGCTTATTGAACATGACATTTTCTATTGGTTTACATGTTCTTGTCCTGGTACAGCTTAAATGCTGCTTATTGAATGCAAAAATTCTGAATTAATTTACATGTTCTTGTATTGATACAACTGGAATGTTGCTCAAAGTAAGTAAAATTATCAATTGATTTACATGTTCGTATCTGGATACAGCTTAAATGCTGCTTATTGAACCTAAATCTTTTAATTGATTTACATGTTCTTGTCATGATATAACTGAAATGCTGCTTATTGGACGTACAATGTTTAGTTGATTTGTATGTTCTTGTCCTGATGCAGCTTAAATGCTGCTTTTTGAACGTAATATTCTGAATTAATTTGCATGTTCCTGCCATGGTACGATGGAATGCTGTACTGAACGTTAAATGTTGAATTAATTCGCATGTTCTTGTCCTGACACAGCTGAAATACCACTCACTGGACTTGAAGATCTCAGTTGATTTATATGTTCTTTTCCTGAAACAGCTGAAATACTGTTCACTGGACGCAAAAGTCTACAAGTCTTCGTAATCAGTCGTTAACTTTAGAATACATGAATTGATTTTCTTTCAAAATGAACAGATTTCATCTTTTGTTAATCAAAAAGTGAAAATCAGAGGACTTGGCCACTCCCCACTCAAGAGTTAATATACTCTGCTGTAATTTAAAATTATTACACAAGACATTAGAAAGTTATTAACAAGAAAACTAAGGCTGTGCATATACACAGTCATGGAAATAAATAGATCTTTATCTGTTTAAAGTATATCGCGTTTAATGAACAATATATTTGAACAAAATGAATTTCTGACATTGTAAAGACTGTAGTTATCCTTTCGATACCAGAAGGCCTTAATAACTATTATAAATAATATAGAATAATAATATGGAATATAATTAAATGTATTCTAATTACATTGAAGGATATGAAGTGAAATATGTTATGATAATTCTACAAAGATAATGTTATATAAAATAAATTTTCGTTCAAATGATTACATCAGTAATTTTGGTAGATGTAGTAGCATTGATTAGATTTGGAAACAGAACTGAAAGTGCTGAAATGGAAATAATAAAACGAGTCAAGGTAACAAAACAATACAATGCATTTGTATGCATAAGGAAAGAATGCTGTTTTTCGTTTTAAGGAAACTACGTATAAAGTTTGTTGCAAAATGAAAAAAAAAGAAAATGCTAGAATAAAGGCATATTACATTTAGCAATCATTCATGGTTTTAGTTTAATAATATTATGTTCTTTAAATGTGTTCTGCTCTACGAATTTGACATTTTCAAATTTTAAGATGGTCAGGTGATATGCCTACTGTCTTATTCACTCACTTTTTCTTATTTTTGAGCTAATTCATTACTATCAAGTGGTTTCAGAGTAATCTCACATTGATGATTAATGCCCGAATTGGCTGTTGGATTCATGTCAAATTTTCCCAAAATAGAGGTTGGTTAGAAAAAGCCATTCTATGACTAAAATATGCTCGTAAGATATATTTTTGCTATCTTAAAAATAGTGTTATATATTTTTGCAATAAAAAATCACGAAACAAATGAAGTTTAAACCATTAGCTATTTAAAAAAAAATAAGAAAATCTACATTTTTATGGAAATATGGAAATGCTGAAATTGTCCCTAAAAAGCATGAAAAGGGGAAAAAACTTTCTTATATCAACACCGACAAATAATTTTTGGCGGCTAAATTTGTACATTCCTTTTATTGACAGCTTTTCAGAAAGTATGAGAAAAAGTAAAATACTCTAAGCTAGATTTTTGCAATGAAAATATTCAAAAAATGGGCAAAAATGCCTAGAAATGCGCAAATGTGCTGAAATTGATCACTTTCAAATATCTGTAGGGAAAAAAAACTGCACAGCAACCTATGAATTTTCTTTATACATTGAATTAATAGGGTAATAACATTGCAAAAATCGATGTTTGAAAAAAAGTTAAATACTTTAAAATTTAGCTCCTCAGCTGGGTATATCCTTACAGTGCAAAGTTACAGTTTTACCAAAATATCTGACATATATTCGGATATGTCTCCGGACTGTGGAATATCGGCGACTCATGACATGCTAACAGGATTTTCTTTTTCGTTTTGTACGTAATCATTGTTTCGCTGTTATCTCAAGTGGAAACTTTTCTATTCCATTATGAAAAAAAAATATTTAAGTCTCTTCAAAATAAGATTGCCGAATGGGATTTTTGAATTCATTTTGCCTTCTGCACTGATTTTATTTAAAAAAATATCAAAAAAGTTTTACTCTCTATGCTTTTGTATAATGAGGTTGAACGATAACAATAACTCAATTTAAAAACGTTTTCGCTTACATATTATTTTTTTGTAGATTTTTCGATTCCTATGTCGATTGGACATAGTCCATTGGATCGATTGGACATATTTCATTGATCAGACATCAACTTCCTCAAACATCACTCGCAACAATATGTATTTTAAAAAATAGACCTGTAATGCTTAGACATTGACATTTGTATTAGCCATATTGTGTTGACATATCGCATTTTCATACATTTTCCCTTTCATTTAAGGTCAATTGCTAAAGTTGAAATTGAGAATCCAATAGAAGAAGTCATTACTAAGCTTGGAAACTACATTCGAATATTTGCCGAGGTTACGGATATAAACACTGGACGAAAATACAACGAATCCGCTGTTGCCAGAATTTAAATGGCTCCAATAATGATTTAGTTCTCCCCAGATTAGCCAAGATCAGGATTAAATAAGGATACCCATATGCAATGGGAAATTTCATTTTTGATTATATTACATTCATTTCTTGAAATTACTTTTCACATATGCTGACACTGGCAAATTTGCAATGATTTATATCTATATTTAAACAAAGGAATGAAACTTAAATGTTGTAATTGATTTTATTTCAATAAACTGAATTATTACTTCTGGTCATGATGTATTAAAAATTTTTAATAACAAAACTGTACGGAGTCGAAGGTAAAACAAACTTCCCTTTAATCTTATATCATTTAACATCATTCATGAAACTAACCAATAAGATCTGTAGGTTTTTTCCCTTTCAAGTTATTCAAACAGGAATCTTTTCCCCGTGCTTTCATGTCATTGTTTCATATAAAACGCTTAATTGTATGTTTGTTTTTGCGAGACACAGACGTGTCAACGTATCATTTTGGTGGAAAGAAATGAAAAATAATAAACCAAATTTCCAGTAACTTTGGTATATTGTTTGTTATTAACGACTGGTTGATTTGTATTGTAAAGTATATGGACTTGATAACTACTTTTAATAGAGTCAATCGTGTCAGGTTAAATTTCAAATCACACCTAAATTACTTTATACAATATGGTATACTAAAGTAGTTATGTAATATAGTAATATTGTTACTCATCTGATGACGCTGTGACATCAACTTCTAACTCAAATATTAAACAGTTGATATACCACAAACAACCCAAGTATAATACCGAAGGAACAAGTACTGTGTTAATTACAAAAATCCAAGTCCATAGACATGGCAAAAACGGGAACATAACAAAACAAGGACATGAGACAACCACAAGGCACGGAATTTAAACGACGGAATTCAGAACTAAGGCACTAATAGTGAGAACTTCTATGAAAACTGGGAGTGACATCAGGTGCTCCGGAAGGGATAACATGTCCTTCTCGAAATAGCGACACCCGTCACACTAACAGTGAGGTTTTTATGGTTTTGAAAGATATATTGGTAGCTGATTGGTTAATTTCATTTTCTAACCCTTAGACAAAATGACTAAAATCCTTCTCTAACCCGCAAACAGTACCAAGATAAAATTTTGAAAAGCCTATATTAAGCTCTCGTTTTCAAACATTGACAAGGACAGTTTGGTAATACAAACATCCGTAATGAAAACAGAACTAAAACTTAACAACATGATATAAAAGACAACACAAAAAAACTAAAGCACTAACAGTGTGGACACCCATAAATACCGAGAATGACATCAGGTTCCCCAAAAGGGAAAGCATGTCCTGCTCCGTTAGCGACAAAGGTCACACTATAAGTGAGTCAATCCAGGAGTAAAAACCAGTTTTGTCAAATCTATGAAGACGTGAAATCTATCTGAAAATGTTCGTTTTCATTTGGGATGCAGACACGTCATATCTGTAAATGTTGTCAAGGTGACGGCCAAAGAATGTTTGGAGGTATGAAATCAACAAAGGCTGAACGAATCCCTGACTTAGCAGTTTTTGGGACAGCGTTTTGCTCTGTTTTAAAAATCCCTGTATAAACTAAATGCTCGACAGTAACGAGTCAACTCTGAATTGTGCAGTCAACGGGCTAGGGAAGTAGGTGTATTGCTGCTAAGAAAGGGATAGTTCACACTTGGGAAGTTAAAATCATTACGTTTATCATATAGCTTAAATTTCAAACGTCCAAAGTACGAAGCTGAAGTATGTGTAACTGAAGTCACTTTAATTTCAAGCTCAATGGGATAGATCTGGTGTAAAATTTCTTTGAATTTTGGATTTTAGAGATATTTCACATTCCGACGAAACTCGACGTTATCCGACGAAAGAAACCTTTCGTGATAACCACAACCTAAATGACATTAAGAGGACCAGTAGTTGAAGATATAATGTTATTCATTTTCAATACTATTGATAGATTATTTCTAAGACGGAGACTAAGTACATTTGTTTGTCAAGTTTATGAAATCATCTTTGTTACCTTAAACATGCATTTTTAGACACAATTCACAAAGAAATAAAATCTTTCAGAGTCTTTTACCGGTCGAGTGCGCCCTCTCACCGGTAGCTTTCCAAGTCGGTGAAATCAACAAATATTGTTAGGTAAAATGTTTTTACTTTTTGGGATACAAAAAAGATCAACGCAGTGAAATTCTATACAATAAGTATTAAGAAATGAACTTCATTCATTCATTCATTCATTAATTCATATCTGTATTTCCTCTATGAAAGATTACATATGAAAAACATTACATTATAAATAAACTAGTAATAGAGAATATAAGCAAAACAAGAGCAAACAAATATATGTGCACTATAATAAATTAAGCAATTGGGACACTGTCCCTACAGAATAGACACGTCATGCACTGCAACGAATTGCACGATTAAATATGGATATGCATTTAATCACGTTCGTTCGGCAAAATTTCTGATTTTTTAAAAAAAATTTCATTATCCATAAATTCGGTGTTTGGTTTACGTCCAAGTAGAATTTGAAAACCTTCTCGGAATCAAATTCGCTTTATAGTTCGCAATATAATTGAAGCTCAAAATATTCTACGATTATATCCAACGATATGTCATGAATGTCAAAATTTAAAACACAATCACAAACCGCGTGCACAGCAACATCGCTAAAATGACTTTTACTAAATATACAAAAACCACAAGAGATATCCAGAATGCTGGTGATCAACTTAACAATAAAGTGTGAATTTCTTATTTCTCGAAATGATCGACACGAACTCAGAAACTCGGGAACAATTACCGAACTTTGGATTGAACAGAACCGTTTAAAATCAGCATCACAAGAAGTACTGTCTAACCACTGTTTGGCCTGAATTTGTTGATTGTGTTTTTCGCAATCGACTTCCTCTGGTGTTTGGTAGGAAACTCACCGTTTTGTATGTATTCATGCAGATCATATTCATACAGTATATCAAAAGTATCTGAGATGAATCCATACTGTTTTCTTTTTTGGATTCTGTAGAAATGAAAATAATCTTAACAAAAAATCCTTTTGGTAATGCAAGAATTATCTAATGAACACGCTTTTTGCAAAAAGTACAGCTTTCTTGTAGGGATAAAACTCCATATCGGAGAAACGCCAACAATACTTTCACACATGTCTGATCTTGTAGAAATTTTCAAATCTAGAATATGCTCAATTACAAAATGCTGAAAGCAATTAAACAAGGAGAGGTCATATGAACGCTATTTGTACCATAACTCGTAGCCATATAAAACACTTAGCAAGACAACGAACGCCGGCGCGGATCCAGGCAATTTATAAAGGGGGTCGAATAAGAAAGTGCAAGACAATTGCGAAAATTTCTGGGATATTTCTTAGTAAATCAACTGGATATTCGTTAAAAAACATAATTGTCCAAATAGGGTTCCCAACCCCCAGAACCCCCTTAGATCCGCCAAAGAGTTCAGTTAAGTTTTATAAGAACAAGATGATTTATTGTTCTGTTCATTACACTTTTCAATGCAACAAATGATGAATACTTTCACGGCGCACGGTATAGCACTTTTTAAAAGCAAGGCTACTTTTATAATATCTTTTTTTTAATTTGCTTCTATATACACAATAAAGTATCACCAACAAAAATTTACCTTGTGGATACTATTACATACCAGTTCGCTCTGCATTGAATTTCATTGACCTGACGATAATGAATAATTTCATGCATAGGGAAAAAGGCAAGAAGAAAACAGGAAGAACTAGTTCTTTCTAGAAACTAACATGTGCAGGTTAGCATACCAACAATCTTTCAAGCGGATCATAAACGGCGTTTTTTTTTTTTTTTTTTTTTTTTTTTTTTTTGTTTTTTGTTTTTTTTTTGTAGAATTTGTTTTAGCATTTGTTTTATTTTTGTTTTCTAACGTAAATATCCTTTTTTTTATATGCCAATAGCAATGATTTGAAATAAAAGCCTCTATAATGTTTTTTTACCTTATAAATGTCCAATTTAATCAACACATGCCTATAGATTTCCGCCAACCTTTCTGACTGTAAGGAGACTCTGAATTAATGACATTTTCTTCAGTTGATAAAATAAGACAATTTTTAAAAAAAAGATACAATGTATTATTGAAAAAACTTCGAAATCAGAAATAGCATGCTAACATGCATGTAAATCTATAACACCTTTGGCCGGGACCTTTGATAACATTGCATGTCTCAGGCAATCGAATAAAGATTCGCACTTTCGATGACATGAATTCGCAAATCCACATTTTTTCATGCACGTATCAAATTTTAAATCCACGCTTTTTCATTAATCTACGCCATCCCCCAAAACAGAATTGCAAAACTAACAAACAGACAAATAAAATACAAACCCCAAAGTTAAGTACCATTTTTTGCAAAGTCAAGTGTATTATTAAAAAAATTATGAACCTGAGTGAAAAATGAATGTAAGAATGGAAGACGGAAAAACCTGAATTTTCATTCGCCATTCAAGATACGAACTATATTCTAGAACGAGTAAATCATGTCATGCTTGACACCCCCCCCCTAATAAAAAAATCAATAAAAAAGCGAAAGATCCATATAATACCATATAATTCTTTCTAAATCTAAATTTGAAATGGTCATGACAAACACTGTATAAGTATGGGGAAAATATATTTACTAAATTTCAATGAAGTTAAACACTCTATAGTTCAAGAGGAAGTCTCAACATGACCTAATTGTATTTGTTCATCAAACTTACAAAATTAACATTGATTAATATCTAATACAGTACAGTGAAATGAAACAAATTAATAGGTCTTAATTATGAAGAACCCCCCCCCCCCCCCCCGCGTGTAAAATGCACAAATTATATATAATAGATAGTATGAATGTTTACTTGTCACATGGTTCAAGAACTGCATGTAACACCAATTAAATTTTATTTCCTGAACTTTATTCTGTGACATCGGACTTTTACTTCGTCACATTTATTTTACAAATGGAATAATTAGAAATGCATGACTGATCTATTTTTAAATTTAAGTACGACAACTCGAATGTCTCTCGTTCGTCTCTTTCATAAGTCATAAGTACACACGAAAGCGACGAAACGAGACGTAGCAATTTACGAACTCAAGTAGATATGGCTCAGAATGAAGATTTTCAACTATCTGGCCTATATCATTATTCAGTTAAAGAATCGCAACATTGTAACTGGAAGCGTTTACATTTTTAAATTTACTTTCGCTTTTTTAATTTTTGTACAATTACTAGTACCCATACGTTTAGTCCTCTTTCGTCAAAATGTGAAACATCTCTATTAAGATGAAATTAAAGGACTGGGTAAATGTTTTCTTTTTTTCTGTGTTACCCCTTGTAAAAAAAACTCATACCAGAAAAGAAAAAGGTAGAAGAGATACGTGGTTAGTTCCAATGAGAATACCGAAGGTCTGTTGAAAAACGCGGCCTCCATATCACTATCGACCAAATGCGAATCAACGAGATCATTATGATAGTCAATACAATATATTCTATTGTTGAAAAAGTCATTATTGCTGTGTTAAACATTATTGATTTTATGACAGTAATAATTCCTTTATCGGATTCGCATTTATTGTTTAGACTGTGATAATGATTCCATCGATTCGCACTTGGTCGATACTGTATATCCGACAAAGATTTTGTCCATAACAAATCAAACATCTTGATGACGTCAATCTCAGTATACTTCTTATTTGACTCGGCGCGGTTCTTTGTATCTGGGCTCTCCATTTTAAGTGCAGACACATTGATGTCCCGAGTCGAAAATTGGTGTTTTTTAATTTATTGTGTGGGAGAGTAGTATAAAGAGTAGAAAAATCAAAAGATTGTATGCTATAGTAATGAGTGAGACTCTTTGAGGATAGCTGTATAAGGAGTTATCACAGTGACTTTTCAGGGCATCTTTGACTGCGGTCAATAAAGTAGTAAGAAACTGAGAAAGCGGCTCACTGGTGCGTCTGACAGACCACAAAATTAATCCTTTTTGTTTAGATTCCTATGATGTGCAGGGAACCAGTAGATGTAAGGGAGGTGATTGTTTTCATTATCCACCTTGATGGCAAAGGTTGCTTAAAAAGAAGTTTGATTTTTAAGAGCTAATATTCAATAGCTTGCTGGATATTTAAATATTCAATTTGATTTTTTTTTTTTTTTTGTTCTTTTATTGATTTCATAACGTAAAAATAAAAAAAAAATTGAAATAAATACCAATAAAGAAGTTGATGTTTATTAAGTCTTTGCATATGCTTATTTCGAAAACTTGAGTCTTTTCAGTGCAGATCAAATCAAACCATTTGGAAGATAACTACATGTAAAAACTGACTGAGAAAAAAATAAACGATATAATTTATACAGAAAAGCTAAAACTTATATACGGTTGGGCATAAATATGGAATATTTGTATTTTCTGAGCCAAAATTTGAAGTTAGGAAGTATTCTGCACAAAAGTGGGTGAATAAAAGTATAATTTTTTGCTTTAAATGTTTTCTAGCTGTAAAGTAAGAAAGTTTGATTTTACAATTCTGTCAAAACACTCTTTCAACCTCGTTCTGAAACCCACTTTTGGTGAAAATGGGACATTTTTAAATTCAAATATTGTGTGTATTAATATTTCCCAAAAATGCAATTTTCAATGCCTATCGTGTACAGGAATGAATTTGAATTAAGTGATAATTTCAGTGAATTTTATAGGAAAATTTGAATTTTTGGAGCCAAACGGCCCTTAAATATCTTAGGCATTAGCAACAAAACATGTTCCATAGCTATGCATGACTAATATACGTCCTTTTTTAAACATTTTTTTTTATTTAGATATGGCAGGTTTCAAAAATTAAATCGATTTTACGGAAGTTTTCTTTAAGATCTAAAGAAAGACCTCCTATGAGTAGCATTCAAAAATGCAAAAATAAACGCTGTCATTTGATTTAGTATTCAACAATGTACAGATCAGATAATAATGAATACTTTATAAAAATCATCAAAACGTTTTAAGCTTAATTGTCTTGTATTTGTTGATTTTGAATTATGCCTGTACAGAGAATAAAGCTTGTAATTTTTAAATGTCAAATCTTATAGAATAAAATTGAAAAAGACATAAAAACAATAGTAAATAACAAAGTATCAAAGTATTTGTTAATTTTGATGAATTACGTAACCCATTTTTTTTCTTTTTGGTTTTAGAAAGTTCAATAAAGTGACAAGCAATACATAAAATTATTAATCAAAATTTTCAGGATGTAACTTAAATAATTTCTAAAAGATTATAATTTTACTTAACATTTCAACTAAAAAAATCCGAATTTTCGGTGAACAATTGTGAGTTTAAATGGTCCGTGACCCCTTATTTTTATTTTATTTCTTAGATGATTTTAAGTTTAATTTTGCAAACCATTGAAAATTATGATGGATTTTGCTTTAATATACCCACAAACCACCTTAAACATTTATTACTTCAAGTTATGCTATTCGTTGTATACAATTCCCCGTGGTAGAGATGTATGCTTTTTATTTTTCTTAGATATGGTGTACTTGTACATGAGATAATATCTCATGTGTACACTTTGTTCATTTACTATTATCTAAATTTATGTAAATTCTAAAACCGAAGGATTAACTCCCTCCATCGTAGTTTTGTCCTTAGCTATATTTGATATTACTGATTATTGGGATTTCGTTTGGTTTTATGCACTTTAAACATTTTTCAAAATTATGGATTTCCTTTGTTTGGATTCTAGTGCTGCTGATGAGGAATCAATTTCCGAAATGGCCATACAGCTCATTAAATTATTGCAGTTTGAGTTATCATATGTGTTATTGTGTCATGTTCATTTACTCCATATCCTTTCGTAAAATATTATAATTCTACTGAAACAATGGCAGTAGAATACAGAAGAATCAGATGATTAGTATTTGATTTGAGAAGTCCTAATTTGGTCGGAGCAAAATTGCCGTGGAGAGATAGTAATTGTCTATTTCTGTGCTTTGTATCTGTCTCGCGTCATTGTTTTCTGTGTCCACGTTTTGGCCATGACTTTGGACTTCGTATTTTGTATATTCCACTCCTTTGTTCCTGCGGTAATCTATTTTCGTTGTTTCCGATACAATGTATACTCGCACATAACTAAACATACACATCTCTTCCCAGCTACGTTTAATCTTTATATGAAATGTTATTTCAATTGCGAGCAAGAAAGTTTAAATCGAATCTTGTTGTTGGTGCTTCATTTCCTTTGAATATCCAAAACAATACTCAAATCAAATTAAGATTTGACCTTTTAGTTTTCGATTTTGAATTGCATTTGTATCAAAATTGCCACAAATTTGTACAACCGTAATGCGAATGTGGGTAGAAACATCACCAAAATGTTAATAATTATAACAGCATTTTAACGAAAACGAACCCCTCACAATGAGTTAACATTAACACGTGGTCTTCAAATTCTTTTTATTTGAACTATAAGGTTATGATTTACATGTGTACGTAAATTTTGTAAATCTAAGATACAAATGAAACACTATCTCTAAAAAAGCAACATCTGTATTGAAAGTGTTTAATCAAAATTATTGCATTATCTGTTCATTACGCGCATTCGTATGGAATCTTCATATCGCAATATGCAGTATGTCTGGTAAATCAATTATGACGTTATACTTCATGTTGACGTCCTTGAAATTTCGCCATTATGAATTTGAAATAACAATTAAATATTTACTTAGCGGAAAATATATTTACTTCAGCAACCCGTGTTTTCGATATATTAATGTTTTCTAAACATAATGATAAGTTTTATTTAAAGTCTGCAAGGTGACAGTACAACATAGGCTCTTGAGAGTCTTTTTAACCGACATAAGTGCAAAGCATTCATATAATAGAAGAACATAATTAAGCAGACACAGGCATGACATACATAAAAACTTAAGAAGAAACATTTAGGGCTTGCTATAAGGTGTGAGGTTCCGTACGTTGATCCCTAGATGCTTTGTTTTTGGGCGTTTTAACCTTGAGATGGGAAGTTTACCCCATTTCCTTCTTTTTCCATATTATAATAATCAGAGAGAACATAAAAAGACTGTTATAAATAAAAGCACATAAGTGTGATCATTAAGAGCATACATATTACAAGCACTAAAAAGCAAATGATAGCACACATATACTACATAGCATGAAAATAATATATATAATATATTTGCAAGCATTAAAAAAAGCAACCTATCTAATGTCTTATGTTGGTTGCGACAAGGTTATATAATGTCATTGCCACCTCAACTTTCACTTTCACTTGCAACAAAATTTAAGGTAGGGTGAATACAACGTTGTTTGAACGTTGAAATGCACATGAGACAACGTAAAAAGTCTCTACAAATTCATGGTAAAAACAAGCAAAGGAACAACGCTTTTATTTTGTTCTTCATCTTGAAGTCACAATTAAGGCCTTCAACAATGAGCTTTGCTCATACCTCATATTAAGTTCAAGATGGCCCCTAGCACCGGTTTGAGCAGAATTCTTTGCTAATTGTCGAACAACGCTACATTCATGTCTTTACTGGTCATGGATGCGGGATGGTCAACAAACATTAATTAAACTTGTAATGTATTCTTACAATCACTGCCATCCATTTCCCGACGAAAACACTAGCGTCTTTAGCTAGTGGACGCTTACAATATATAATTAAACACAGGGCACTTATAAAGTCGATTGTAGGAAAACTTGGCATTATAAAATATTGAGATGTGGGCACTTTAAACAGGTGGTCAGAATTACATTTCGAAATAACAAAAAATAAATACCAAAATTTGAAAATATGATAGTATATCCATATGAGAAATTCTCTCATGAACAAGTACACCATACTGTGAATTCATTTTCATTCGTGGGTGTCCCTAAACCACGAATTCAAATAAACAACGAAATATAATTTTCTTGTGCAAGCTTCAAACACAAGTGAATGAACCAAATGAAGGACCTGATCAACGAAGGCCATAAACCTTGCACTTGTCCCTGAGCCCACACAACCTGATATATCCAAAAAAAAAGGTAGATATATATTCTCTTGAAACTTTGATAGCAGCAAAATAAGTTCACATGCTTTATTTTCAAGTGTTTCTTAGTTAACAAATTAGCAGTAACAGGTTTCCTGTTTTATTTTTCAATTACGATAAAGTGTTGATTTTCAGTTAAGAAGTTGGACAAGAACCATCTCAATGAAGTATTAAGATATTTTAATTACATTTTTATAATTATAATTCTGTTCTACTGAAAAGGCCATATTAATTTTGCAATCAATACAGATAAGGAATGGAGTAAGGTTATGTCAGATAAATACCTAATTACATTATATCTACACTTTACTATAAATTGTTAATTACATATGACACTTTAATTACAGGTACAGTTCTAAGTTTCGGTGTTTTGACATTAATACTGAAGGTTCTAATATATATATATATTCTTTATTCCGAGAGCAATACAGTTTATAGGTACATGAATAAAGAACATGATTTTTTTTATTGATTTAAACCAGTTAAAAAAAATTGTGAACAAGTGGCAATCCACAAATTTACGTATACATGTACCACGAAATGTCTTTTTCTCTCTTCCTACGAAAATTAATTGAATTCACAGAAACTGAAATATATAGAGAGCATACATCTCTCGCACGTGGAATCTTTTTACGGACTCCACACTCCAGGAGAGACAAACTCCGGTCGTAAATGGTGAATGAAAGGATATGGAGTAAATGCACATGAGACAAAGTCACTACAAAAACATGGTAACAAGCAAAGGAAAAACGCTTTTATTGATGTTCTTCACTATGAGACCTTCAACATACCTCATAGTAAGTTCAAGATGGCACCTAGGACCTGTTTCTTGCTAAGTACGAAATCATGATATAATTCATACAACTTTCTCATATTCAACCCAAGACACAATAAATGAAAAACAACGAAGTACCTTATAAGTTTTGAATACAAAAAGTTAGCAGCATCCGTGTAAACTCGGATGCCAGTAGTATAACGGGTTACCCTAGAACACTTTTGACGAGGAGCCCCATAGTGCATTCTTTGTAAAATATTTTCATTTTCCCCTAATTTTCCCTAAAATATGCAAATTAGTTCAGGAGCGAATTTTTGTGCTAATATAGAGGGCGCTGCAATCGTTATTGACGAGGTGCTAAGTGTGTCATTGGCCTTTTGGCCTGTCTTAGGTCTCGTCTCTATCTCAGCTCTGACCTTGCTTTTACCTTTACCCTAATCTATTTTTTACTACACCTTAACCATTGTCTCCAGTGACTGAACCTTTTTGTTATAGTGTTGACCTTTGACCTTTGGCCTCGTCTTGAGTGCCTCGCTATTGGCTTTGACTTCACTAATCCATAGTGTTGTCACTGGTTTTGCCTACTGGTCTCCTTTGACTTTGCTTTTACCCTAACCCTAATCTATTTTTTTACTATACCTTAACCATTGTCTTCAGTGACTGAACCTTTTTGTTATAGTGTTGACCTTTGACCTTTGGCCTCGTCTT
>MJUU01073195.1:20176-30522 GCA_002080025.1 Modiolus philippinarum | reverse complement strand
TGTTATAATAATGTGTATATGGTTTTATTCTATCGATGATATCATTTGTTCTTCAATCATTTTTTAAAGGGAAATAATACAGTTTAAAATAAATTACCCTCTATGAGAAAAGTGAACACCAAAATTTCATTGTTCGAGGTAAATGGAGTACTTTACCCCCCAGGTTTCTGATATTTTCTCGATATTAGTATGAATTTGTGCTTGTTCGGCAAATTTTCATATATTCTGATACATATTTTCGTATATATTAATGTTAAGTTGAAACAACATATCAGTTCAGTTGGCCTAAATATAACGGTTTTGTCAACTTAGACTCTTTATATGTTTTAGTACTTATTTTTTATTTTGAATTTTTGGCCAAGAATACAAACACTGAGGCATTGATTGTTGCAAAATGAATATAAAGCGTTTTATTTGGGATAATACAGAATATGTGTACTAAATATTAGGAAGTTTTATTATAAATTATGCAAATTATGCAGACACGACCTTAATCACATTCATTTCCCAGTTTTTATTATAGCTTGGTAGTAAGCCCTAAGTGTTTTGTTCCTCCTGCACACATACCAGATGCACGAAAGGCATTTATCTGATTAGTTTTCTTATTTTTTTCTGTCTTCACAGAAGAAGCCACTCATTTTAGTTTTATTCCCTTTTCTTATTAGCAACATTTTAAAAGCCCCGACATATGGAGTTTTCATTTCCAAACTAATTTTTTTAATTCAAAGGCATGTGGTCTATATCGTGACTACCTTGATAAAACTCATTTGCTTACAAATACACTATTAAAGCTAGGGTACCCAGAACTTGTAGTCATCAATACATAAGCTTTGCGGTCGACATCACGATCTTGTGGACCGCTATTTAATATGATTCCCAGATGACAACAGATCTTTCTCTTTTCCGCTAGTTTTTCTCTCTACAGGATTTGAGTTTACTACCGGATTTGACATGTTAAATCACAGCGAGTGTCTTATAAAGAGCAGGAGCTTCTTACTCCACCGGTGCTACTAATCTCACCAATGCTTTTATTGGGTCCGTGCTGTTCGTGTTTGTATGTGTGTGTGTTTTTTCATTTTTCTTCTCTGTGCCGAGCTCATGTTATGCTTTTCAAATTCACAGCTTGGGTTTGTTTCAATTCATCTTTTTCAAAATAATTTGAAAAGTTCTTTACATGTTGTAATAACATTAACTTTCTAGCGCGTGCTTTCTAAATGCTTGAGATCAAAATTAACAAAATATTTAACGTAATCTATATAATAATACTAAAGAGACACCTTAAATTTAGCTTGTATACTACAACAGTGTAGCATTACATGAAATTCGATGAGCCTGATAAAAGGGCGTGCACCGAAAAGGCAATTCCTTTTTGACAGAAAATTTGCTTCATGTTGAATTGTCTCCCTTTCTGCTTGGGAAGATATTAACGTCCGTGACTACTATGAAGATCTTACACAGGCAAATCTTCCCTTTTGATTTTTTGTATATCTTTAGTTGATATTTCTACAACTTTGTAATATATCATCGAAATTCAGTGATTTATTTCAGAAGACATGAATTGCGCTTGAACAAACAGTATATTGTAATGCTTCTGCCAAAATACATTATTACTGTTATATCCCCTTCAAAATTTCAAGTAGCAACCATACTCTGTATTACATTATGCACATCCTTCAAACGGGTCTTACACCAGATTCATCAAGATATGGGCATCACAGCGATTAATCCATGATCCAGAGATTTGCCAAACATTGCCTTGTTTTTTAAACAAATTGAATATGGGCAGTAATCAAAAAATAAATTTTACTTGAGGTAGTTTTTTCTATAATATGTGAATTAGATTTCGTCATTATTATAACCTTTTTTAATGTTTGAGATAAAATTAGCATCCTTCTTTTTATGTTGAAATTTTATTTACGTTCCTCTCAAAAAACAGCTACAACCTGTTATGTTGAAACAAGCAGATGTATTAATTCGTTTCTTTTTGTGAAAATAGCTATGAAAAATTTCTCAAGTTTAAGCCATATAAAATATTTATCCAAAATAACAACTTGTAGTCAACACCCATAATTTCTTAAGATTTATTTTTCTGATAATAATATCAATCATAATATCAATAATAAAAGGAAAAAAAGATGGCTAATATTTTTTCTTTTCATTCATTTTAAAAGCATTCAGCTTAATAACTTTTTATATTTAAATGGATTTTTCGGAGACATGTTTCACACCTAATAAATAGCAGACACATTAACCCGTTTTCTTTTGCTAAAATGTTTATAAAAAGGTTTGTCGTCTTTTCATATGAAGACTTCATGAATATAAATTATCTTAACTAGTCACCAGCCATCTGCAAGCACTTTAAAATTTGGTTATTATATTAACGATAGAAATCGTTTATGCTAATATCAGTCTTGTTGATAAAAGATTCATTATAGAGAGACATGGGAGATGTATTGGTATTTGATTTTTATTGAAATATAAATGCATTCAGATGTAACTTTAAAGTATTTTGATGTTTAAGCTATTTTGAAATATTAAATTAATCTGAATACATTAACATATATCAACATACATTTTCATGTATTTGAAGTACAGGTGTTTAATAATATGTTTCTTGAAGAATTTAATTTGTAGTATAATTTCAACAAAATAGTTTTCATATGTGTGTATTATTTATTTTTTTTTTTTTGTTCATCTGACTTAAGGTAGCATAAGCTTATGATATCAGTTCGCATCCGTCATTCGTCGTCCATTCATGCTAGTTTATCATTGAACCATCTTTTCTTCTGAAATCAATCGTTTAGTTTGAACCAAACCTGAACACAATCAATTCTCTTTAATTTGTCCCATAAAACTTAACTATTTTATAAATTACTACCTTACCAAAGGTAAATATCAGCGTTGAAGATAGTATTATGCAAAACTCTCTGGAAAATGCATTCATTTTTTATGATACCAGTGAACTAATTGGGGAAAAAATGGTCTAAATAGTTTCTTTGGTCAATCCTGTCAAGTTTGTGATTCAATGTTCCTACCTAATCAGAGATGTCCATCAACGGGGAACATATTTTAAAATGGGCCCTGTTAGGAATACATTCAAAGATCTCTGAAACCGGTTGGCCAATTGGAACAAAACAATTCCATAAGACATATGGTAAGTACACCAAACCTTAAACAAATGCATTCAAATATGTTTTCTTGGATCAAAAAGACAACTTCCAATCGGTTAATTTCTCTGTTTCTGAATCCTTCAATTTTGATATTTGTACTAATGAGTACTTCTTTTATGAATACTTTTTTTGTATGGCTTTTTATGTTGTTTGATTTTAATGCTGCTAGTGAGAGATAACTTCTTCAAACAAGTGTAGAGCATAACAAAATATACTATTTATTGTACAACTTTTGGTAAGTTGAAACCATTTCGCGGAATAATTCACTGTAGCTGGAGTCCTAATTGTATTCACCAGGACAATCGGCAGACGTGAAAAATGTCCTTGCAATTTGAATTTGTTATTATCAAAATTTTTACTCCCTAGAAAACTGAGGCATCATTCCGTGTATAACACTCACTGGATGTTCTTGGTGCTGTATTTCCTCCTATTTCAATAATTTTGGTAACTCGGACTTATTTTATGAAAATTTAATATCGCATTACGGTCTTCCATATTATTTGATCTCAAGGCTGCTGATGAGAGCTTACTCCTTGAAACACGCGTAGGCATTACCAAGTCTACTGCTTATTATGCATGTTCGGCATTTATGTATACTGTACGGTTCTTTGTATACGCGGTACCAAATTTTTGCTGTTTTTCGTCAGGAATTTATTTGCCGGATTTTATAATCGCGGATTTTTTGCCAAACTTATAACGATAATTGTTACCATTTTTTGTAAATACCTATCATATAATATGGAGGTTAGGGCTTGCATGGTCTCAGATTTCCTCAAAACTTTGTCCATTAATACTAGTCTATGATCAAAGAACAAAAGGGACTTAAGAAATGTCTCAATGTGTTAGCTGTCATGGATTCGACCATTACTGGTTTTTGGCTTAATATGATGATTCAGAGTCAAAAACTCAATCATACCAATTTTTGACACCCCGGCAATGCAAAATTTTTGCAGATTTGTCAAGTCGAAAAGGTAGCTTATCTAAATTTGAGGTAAATTCCTTTGATCTATGACAATATTAACATATGCATTTTCATTGTACTTCAGATGAGGCAATTCTCAAAACTTTACAGGAAGGACTATATTTTCAAAAATATACGCAGAATGTATTTAAATTTGAAATTAGGAGCAGGCTAAAATTTGAGGTGAGTTGCCAGCCTCCATTTGAGGTGTGGCTAGGCATCTTTATCCACACTTATAGTAAATTAAAACTTAATTGCACCTTTATCTGGAGAGAGCTCCATATGGCAGCCATTGGTTGACTGATAAACAAAGAAAACCTGGTTCATGAGGGTTCCGTTAGATGATTATTTTGATGATTAGGCGATACAAAAAAATATCCCATATTCTTGTCCCCGTCTGTCCCGATTATTTTAACCTGCTCCTCAAAAAATATTTTGATTTTTTTGCCAATTTGGGCAATAAAAAAAGGAAAGCGTTTTTCAAAAAAAAAAGATAAAAAAATATGAAATGAAATTTGCCCGCAGGTAGCCCCTACTACTGAGAAAAAATGATGAGAATCTAGGGATTATTTTATTATGGCCTCACCTGTATGCCTCACTTTATCTGCTGATATTCAAAGGCTTCTTATTTTATTATGTATGATCATCCAAATGATCATCCAAATTATCAATATTGTCCACAAACCCATCTACATAATTTTTTTATTTATATTTTTGTAATCAGTATTCTTATTCATGAACCAAATAAATAAATCCTATGATTTTAGCCCCTATATCTTCATGTCATTTATATTCAATGTTTTCATCAAACTTTTGCGGTCACTAAAATGCAAAAGTTCAATGATTAAAGTGGATGTAAACAACATGAACCTACGAAAGCTAACATTATAGGAGAAACAATACATAGGTTTAATTTGTTTGAATGATAAAGGCTGAATTGTAGGTTTGGTTAATTTAATGAGAAAAAATTTAAACGAAGGGATTGAAGTTCCGTGAGAAAGTGTCTGTATCACAAATGAAAATGGACATAATTCAACAGAACCTGAGATATTACTGGATTGAATCTTACTGAATTTGACATTACATCAGACTTTTCACTCGCAGTGTGACGGGCGTCACATTTGAAGCAGGTCATACCTTGCGGAGCACCTGATGACACTTCTGTTTTTAATGGGTTTCACTGTTAGTGTCTTATTTTATGACATTTGTTTTATGTATTGTTTGTTTCGTCTTCGTCATTTACGTTTTGTGTAAGTTATCCTTATATCGCCATGCATTCTGGATATACGACTTTTGGCTCTTGCTACGGTATTCATTTGGATTTTCTTTTCATAATTTTAGTTGTTAAACAAATGTATTATTCATAATGCAAGTAATCAGAAATAACCTCTTCACTTGTATAGTACCTTTTTAGTAAATCCATATAAGTTGCCATTTATTTACTGTACAATTTTGGATTTCCCATATTTGGGTTCTAGTGCTGCTGAAGCTGATGAGGAATTAATTTCGGAAATGGCCAAACAGCTCAATAAATTTAATTTCGGTTGGAGTTGGAAAATGTGTTATCGTCTCGTGTTCATTAAGGAACCGACCATTTAACTTGAAAAGGAGGGGGGATTCTTTTTTTCTTTCTTTTTCAAAAAAGTATTTTAAGGCTGATTTTATGTAAAAATATTTTTGCAGCAAAAATAATGATAAAATAATATACTGAAGGAGGCTTTCTGCTCCAAAAAATAATGATAATTTCAAAAAAAAAAATGTTGATACAAGTTTAAAGAATATTTTTTTTGTGCGCTAAGCATGTAAATGACTTCTGACAACTGTCCAGGAAAAAAAATTGAACCCAGCCCTTCATGTTCAATGGTCCTACCCCATATTGTTTCGTCAAATGCAGACAAACACCCGCATAAAAACCTATATAAAATTTGAATCCGAATGTAAAATCAATGAAAATAGAGGCGACTCCTGATTGAGTAATTATTATTGCCCTTTTCAAAATGTCCATACATTGCTTCTTCTGTACGATACTAATTAACTAATTCACACTTGGCAACAAGTGATATTGTTTACAGGGAAAATTTTTGTATTGTAAAAATATCAATATCTCATTTTTAAATGTTTCATTAATATTGATATTTTTTTTGCAGTAGTTGACGTGCATGTATAGGTATGACATTTCATGTATTTGTTTGGCTTGATGACAACACTTCATTGAAATGCATATGTAACATGCCAAAATTGTGTGTAAATTTTAAGGCATATCAGGATAAAAATGTACACTTAGTGGCAGGAAAAAGCATATGCTGACTTTTTTATTATGTATACAACATTGACAATACATATTTACATATAAATTATAGGAAGTTGAAATATGAGAAACATGCTTCCATCAATATTTACCTGTAATAGAATTATAATTAGAACATTGTATTACTCACTAATTAATAAGGATATACAGATTTACATTTTTTCAATTTGTTGCTACAATATAAATATATATACTAGAAAACATCAGTAATAAAATATTCAGGAATTCTGATTTGTAATGTGCTTTGTTGTGTACAGAAAATTTCCATAAATGATTGCACAAGTTAAAAAGGTTAAACTGTAGGTTGAATTTATTTATCAGTACTCATAAATGTTTCACAAATGCACATGTAGAGGGCCCCGCACAAGAAGCATAAGGCATTGCATCTAATTATCTTTGAATTTTGCTATGATTGTACTAGTACATGTAAATCGGTGTCCGTCTGACTGAGTGACTTGTTTTCAAGTTACTGAATCTTGATGTGTACTGTACATACATGCATGTACCAGGACTAAAGCAGATGCAGAAATAATATATTGTCATTGGATGCGTCTGTGATAGTCGAAAGGATCATGATTACGTGATAAGAAAAAGGTCAAGTTGACCTAAATTTCATGCACGAGTGATCAAGGCAAAAGTTTATCCATATCTGAGACACTACACATGGTAGAGCAGTTAAAGAAATAACATGTTGGCATTCGATGTGTCTTTGATTGTTAAAAGGTTTCTGATAAGAATTAGGTCACTTTAACCTATATTTTATGCATAAGTGACTCTGGTTAAAGTTTGTGTTAATGTCTATATACTTAGGTACAAGAGCAGGTATAGAAATAATATTTTGTCATTCAAAGAGTCTTTGGTAGTCATGCGGTTCCTGGCAAAAAATTAGGTCACTTTTACCTCCAATTAATGCACGGTTTACAAGGGTTAGAAAGTGTGTTCCAGTCCATATCTCAGATACTAGAGTAGGTATAGAAATAATATGTTGTCCGCCAATGTATCATTGATAGACCTTAGGTTCATATTAAGAATTTGGTCACTTTGACCTACATTTCATGCATGAGTGACTCTGGTTAAAAAGAAAGATCGAATGCATATCTTAGATACTAGAGCAGGTATAAAATAGATTTTTACCCTTATTTGCATGCATAGAAATGTATAGCTAGACTTAATATTAGCTCACACAAACCAAAAAGGCCATGCAGGCTGTCAAGCTATTGCTATCACTTGGTATCGTGTCACCCCTTAGCTTTCACAAAGCAAACTGAACCATGCAAATATCACAGGAATGAATAGGGGTCCTTCACAAAAACTGCTCAGTGGAATAACTTGAAAGTAGCTATATCTTGTAACACAGATGATAATAGGAAACATCTACAATGGCTAAAAATTACAATCACATATCTCAATCAGCCAGGGATGTACAGAGGAAAAACACAAACAAGACAAAATACACACGTAAACAACGATAGGATCTCCGGACAGCCGGACTTAGTACCGGCATTAGCTACAGCCAGCGATAGGGTTAATCCGATTTATGGGTACCCAAGCCTCCCTTTATCTGTCCTGTTTTCCTATGGTATAATAAATAAACAAAACCCAATACAGTTATACTATTAACTCCATAACCACTATCTTGATAGGAGAGAAAATGATGAATGTAATTTTAAAAGATGGGTCAAGGGGTGTTATCTGCACGTACATGAGATCTATGTACTAGCTGACAATAAGAATAATGAGGGAAAGGTATATCTTTAGAAAAAAAAGCGTAATAGCCCAGAGTGACAAATAAAATATATAGAAGTGTTTTTCTTTACAAAGTAGGTAGGATTTATAATGTTTAATTGTAATAAAGGGTTACGCATAGAGCAGGATGATGCGACCGCAGCATGTCGACCACTGAAATTTGAATAATTGTAATTTAAATCAAATGTGAACGCATTAAAAAGCTTCAGACAATCATTAAATGGACACAAAAAGTTTGATATAGTCATTAGCTCGACCTAAAATAGTGAAAATAAAACTTAAAATGAAAATAATTCGAAGAAAATAATTATCCCATCGAAATCTGATGAATAATAAAGATTTCACATATTTCTTATAATAGCAATTTTGGCTCCTTTGAACCCTTATAGCCCGGACACGGTAAGAGCTACGTCAAATATGTTGACATTCCTCTGAAACCTTGCATTTAGAGGAATCCAAAGAAAAAGAATCCCATCAAAATCTGATCTAAAATAAAAGATTTCATATATTTCTATAGATTAGAATTCTTCCTCCTTTGACCCCTTAAAGCTCAGAAACGGAAAGAGCTACGCCAAATCTGTTAGCATAAAACTGAAAGCTTGCAATAAGAGGAGTCTAAAGAAAAAAATCCCATTGAAATCAGATGAAAACAAAATAGATAATCCGTTTGTTTGAAATTTTGGTCTTGTTCATCAAGGAAACAAGTTATCAAAAATCCGTTGGTGCAGCACTAGTTATTTTCATAAGGAATATATTGCAAAAAAAAACTCCATCAAAATCGGACTAAAATACAAAGTTTTAAATTTTTGAAATTCTCCACTTCTAGGCCCCATTTATCTCTTGAACGATACTTGCCATGTGAAATCCATTGGCATACTCCAGATTGGAAATTTGCTAAGGAGTACACTGAAAGAATCCTATCAAAATCCGATAAATAATAAAGATTTTAAAGTCAAATATGTGAAAACACCGAATTAAATCCCTTTTTGGTCAATTTTTCCTGAAATGCGCTGGGACCAGGAACATAAAATCATGACCCCAGCTTTAACATGTTCTAACAAACATAACATTAAAATTTCAAAAATGGTCAATTCACTGGAACCAAAGTAATGCTGTCCACAGAGACGAAAAAATCAAATTTTACCCTTTTTGTCCCCTTTTTGTGAAACAGGTGAGGACACTAAACAGGAAACTAAATCCCAAGACTTTATGACAAGAAATCTCATACTGAAATTTGAAGATGATCCATCTACTAGAAACAAAGATAAGATGACCAGATACGCCGCTGACGCCAACGCCGACGACTGTTTTTAAAATCCCCATTTTTACTTGGCCTTGACAGTAATTTTCGTCATTAAGAGCAACCCCCCACCCCCTGTATACAATAGGCAGCGGCAATGAATGACATTTTATCTTCAGAATACAACAATACCGAAGTTGCATAAAATACAAAAAAAATTGGTTATGCTATACACGTGATTCAAGGAGTAAACTTTCATCAGTAGCATTAGAAAAAAAAGAAAGCCAAAATCCAAAAGTAGTAAACCAAATAATATTCATTTGCAAATATATCAAAATAGGAGGCCAAATCCAGTATCAAGGACATCTACCGAGTGCAATACACGGAATGAAGCCTTAGTATTTTTATGAGGTTAGAATTTTGATAAAAACCGCAAATTTCTATGAAACGCAAGGTAAATGTTTCGTGTCAGACGAGTCAAATTCTAATTATTGTTAGGGCTTGTAAGTTTGTTTTTTCTTATTATTGTATATTGGTGTTGGCTCGGTCAAATGTGGATGTTGTATATTGTACACCTCATCAATTTGGGAAAAGACAACAATTAATCCTATAACATACTTCTACGAACTGACAATTCCGTAAATATTACAATTTACTAACACGACAGACTATTAAGTTTTGAAAATTGCTTCGTGTAATATTTGAAAAATTGTCAGAGATCAAAGGGAAAAAATAAAAGATCAAAGGAATTTACCACAGATTTTGCTAAACTTCACAAAGTCTCACGCGGACCGTGTGAGACTTTTGATGGAAATAACACCGCTGGACTCTGTTACTTATATTAGTCCTAGGTCAGATCAAGTCTTTTGAAAAATACTTTGGTCACTTGTGACCGGGGTTCCAGGCTATTTTTGTCATTTT
>MJUU01073195.1:3453-19707 GCA_002080025.1 Modiolus philippinarum | reverse complement strand
AAAAAAATAAGACCAGTTCATTTTCAACGCAAAAGTTCAAATGTATAGGGGCACATTTATGTTGAAATTATGTTTATTTAAACGCTTTTCACTCATAGATTTTTTAATCTGCTATCTGCTTATGTTCTTTACACTCTATTGTGATCTGTGTACGATTTATTGTACAAACAACGTTCAGGAAGACTGATTTCGTTGTTTTCTTAATTTTTTGTCATTTAGGGAAGAATTTAAACAGGCGAATAACGGTTTTCATATGCATGGCATTTTTCTCTTTCCAACAAAGCTAAGATTAAATTAATTGATCCTTTGTATATTGTTGAACTTTTCAGAAATAGTCCCCTCGTTTTAAAATAGAAATTTTGCAGTCATGCGATTAACCCCTGGGGTTTCGAAGCTGTTTTAGTTTGAGAATCTGGCGAAAGTGTTGAACATAGTTGAAACACCCAAAAATGGTGGAAATATAAAGGGTTTGCAATATTCTGAAAATTTTAGTATATTTGGCTCTATATTCCGATAATTTAGGGCAAGATTTCGCTGAACAGCCTTAACATACCTGCGAAGGCGTACATGCATTGACGTATCGCAAAGGTTGTCATGAGGAGTAGCGTGCATTATGTAAAGAACTCGGCATCAGTTTGCCATAAGTTAAACAAATGCAATAAAAATGTCATTTTTATTAGAAATTGCGTATATATATATAGCAGATGTTTTCAAGGTTAGACCAATTAAAATGTATGACCAAACCAGCACAAGCAAAAAGTGATCTTTATCACCCTCATCATACTTCAAAGCCAAACGCGGAGGGCTCTTGCTTCTTGTCTTGAAGATTAATGATTTCTTTTGAAAAAAATATTTGCTGAAAACGCGTAGCTAACATGCCTCCGCGTTTTTGTAATATTTTCCAATATGTTAGCTCTTCGTTTTAGTTGAGGCCAAAGAATTAATAGTAGAAAATTTATTTGAATTGAAACATTACTGAGTTGTTTAGTAGACGGCGATTTGAAGCGGGGAAAGGTCGGCATGTCGATGTAGCTTTTTCTTCTTCGAGCAAATAAATCAACTGTAATACTACATAAACTACATTGCAGAACTTTGTAATGTCTAGGAGGGGTTGAACCCAGTGTACAGGTTTTATTTTGATCGAAAAACAGTGAAATGTTGTGGAATGTATGCACACCCCCTAAATTTTCAAACAGGCGACTAACGTGTTCATTGATTTCTGTTGATAAATTGTTTTTACATTGTAATGGAAGTTTCCAACAGATAACAATTGCCCGAAAGAACAAATGTTTCCAACATTTACCACCTGCGACTGGCCATTATTTATCTAATTAGAAAAATTCACATGTTGAATCAGGGGGCGGTAATCCTAGTTGTTTCGGGTACGGAGATCAATTTCAAATTGGGACGGTCTTTAATGAAAAAGGCCTCAGTTCAATCGTACTTGTTGTAATCAATATGTTTTCTTCATGTTTTGATGATTTGGACATTTCATTATCCTATATACGTTTCCTGCATCACCCTTTTCTATTATTGACGAAGATATAGAATTTGCAAAATGCCCCAATCCCAACAATAGTGTAATTATTTCGTGAGTTTAATTACTTATTTTTTCAGCTTACATGGGTATATCCTGGATGAGCTTTCCCCATCACTTTTTCTTTAAAGATCTTCTCTTCTTAAACTACTGGGCCAATTGGAGCCACACTTTGCAACATTGGTCATTGGGTGGTTCTCTACAAAAAATGTTTTTTTATGTCAATTTCGAACACCAACCAAGATGGCCACCAGGGAGGAAATATAGTTTTAACATTTGACCTTATGGGAAAACACATTTTGAGATCATCCAACGAAACCACTGAGTCAGTTGGAGCCAAACTTGGCCACACAGTCCTCACTTGATCCCCTTCAAAAAATTGTTTTCAGGTCAGAGCTATATCCAAGATGGCTGCCTTTGAGGAACATAGTTTTAATATTGGACCTTTTGGTAAACTTAAAGATATTCTACTCTGAAACTGCTGAGCTAATTGGAATCAAACTTGACCATAATAGTATTTATTTGGTCCTTTGCAAAAATATTTGTGCGGGTCAGGACTATATCCAAGTTGCCGCCAGCGGTAAGCAAAGTCTTAATATAATTGACAATATGGGGAAACATTCAAAATTCTTCTCTGAAAGTTCCAAGTCATATGGATCTTGATCTGGCCAGAGAAGGGTTTAAATGGCCTTCTGCAAAAAATATTTTTCAGGTTAATGACCAAATGTTCAAGTGGTTAAATGTTGAACCATATGACATAAAAGTTTGCAATTGAGACTTGACTAAATGTATTGGCCATTGTCCAGATAAGCGATACACTCTCTTAAGAGCTGATTTGTTGGTATGCCAAAGCGGTGCACAGAAAACAAGCGCGGATTCAGGGAATTTGAAAATGGGGTCCAATTTACAAGTGAAAAAAACATTCCGACGAGTGGAGCCAGGCTCGAAAATTTATGGGTATTTCATAGTAAAACATCGGGATATTTATTAAAAAATACATGATTTTTCAAAAATAGGGGGTTCCAACCCCCGAAATCTCCCTTGGGACTCACCAATGGAAAGATTTCCACAGAAAAAGTTGAGCGTAAAACAAGTTTATTATGTAAACAAGAGGAAAGCTGTCAATGTTTCAGCAAACGGGAGTTTCTCTTACATGAACTGTATACCTTACCTAGAGGTCAAACCTGAATATCTTAAATGTACACCTTTTTTTAAAAATCTGCAATGTTTAACCTTCCTTTCAAGCCGTCTTCTTTATAGAAAACTGTTAGAGGCGATATCCTACTCTGTACTGAACAAATGGGTTACCCTGTTGACATATATTTCACATATGACTCACTGATTATGTTCAGTAACAGGTAATTATGGCATTAATTATCAAAAATCGAAAATTGACATATGATATATGTTAAATGAAGAAAAAAATGAAAGCGTTGTTCCATTTGCTTAATCTTACAATGTTTTATACGGATTTTGTCACAAGTACATTTACTCTATCTTTCATTATTTCTACAAATGATCTGCAAATAACTAGGTACCGAACTTACTGTAAATTTAGATTCTGCATTTTCACATTTTGACAAATCACGTCTCTTCAGTGCGGATAAAATCTAAAAGTTTGGAAGACCAAAAACTCCAAGATGTTTGAAAACTTACAGAGAACACATAACGAACATGACCTAAATGCAAAGCCAACATCAGCTAAGGACAGAGCTTTGAATTAGAGAGATACTCCTTAGTTTTCAACAAAATTTACAAAAAATTAGATATTGAAAGGTTCCAAATAGAATCAGCATTCGGGTCGGCACCGAAGGATCTCAAACTATTAGATTTGCTCCGGACAAATGATGATCCCATTAGGCAGTCGGCCCGGTTAAAAATCAATACGAGGTGTCTTTGTGGTATAGTTAAAAAACGACCCGCAAACATATTACCATACATTGCGCGAGGTTCTCAACCTATTACTTTTGAATGAAATATCGCTAGTCCTTGTAGCCATATAAACTTAGTTTATTTCATACTTAGCGAAAATATGTTCTGTTTTGCATATGTAATATAGCCGGAAGTTAAAATGCAGTCCATATCATATACCCGGTCCGATATCGTCATATCAGACCGCCTCGTTTTGGAATATCCATATGACCCCGGTGATATGGCTATTTCAGCCCGGATGCGATGATACCTCCTAACTGGAGGTATATAATAAAAAGATTAAAACATGGCCTTTTCCATATAAGCACGGTTTTCATCCCTCGACCCATGTCAGCCCTCGGCCGGCGCCTCGGGCTGATATGGGAGTCTCGGATTGATAACAGTGCTGATATGGAAAAGGTCATGTATTAACCATTTCATTTATCTTAACCCTAACCATTTACCTAAATATAACCCTTTCATATTGAAATTGATGACAGGTACAAAATAAAGCTGTACGACAAACTCGATGACTTCACTTTTCCAATAGCAAACTACCCTTTTCTTTGTAGCAACATCCCAACAGCCCCGAGACACTGAGCTTACATCTCCGAGCTCATTCGCTATTCAAGAACCTGTATTCGATACAGTGATTACCTTGATAGAGCCGGGTTGCTCACAAATACTCTACTTAAAACAATGGTATTTTACCCAAAACTTGAAGTCATTCTTCCAGAAGTTTTACAGTCGACATCACCCATCTTCTGGACCACTGTGGGATATCTGTTTCCCAGATGACACCAGATATTTCGCATTATAGCTTTATTGTTGTTTCCTCTACCGGATTTGACATATTCAACACTCTTGGTATCCTACAAGGAGTAGGAGATGCTTACTCTACCGGCGCACCTGATCTCATCCATGATTTCATTGGGTCCGTATTGTTCATCTTTGTGTGTGTGTGTGTCCTCTTTTTCTTTTCTGTGCCGTTCTCATGTTGTGTCTCTGTTTCTTTACTGGTTCATATGTTGCCATTGTCCTTGGATTATTCGTTTCGGAATGACGGTACGGTTCTTACTTACCTTACCCTTTCCCTTTATCTAACGCCAGCCCTTTCTTAAATATAACTCTAGTCCTTTCGTTCAATGTTAAGCTATCCGTTTCCCTGACCATAACTCTAACCCTTTATTTTAACCCTAACTCATAGCTTTTGCTAAAAATAATTCTGGCCCTTTCCTTGAATATTATCTTGTGTTCCTGACTATAACCCTTACCCCTTCCTATATTTTAATCATAACAATTTCACTGAATTTCCCACCTGATGCGCTTGTTCTTGATATAGGTGAGGATTTCAACGTGCGTGTTTTCCCTGTAATGAGGATGATATGCGATTGATTTTAATGTATGATGGGGTAATATAGAGTTTTTTTTATATATATATAATTGTCTCACTTACTAACGAATATGTGTTTCTGTACGAATTATGAATTTCTAGGTTGATTATTTTTATGTCTTGAATTTCAGTTTCCGATGGTACAAAGAAAAAAGGGCTCTTGCTGAATTGGCCAAATCGATGAATATATTGTGATTTCATGTTTATGTCCGTATATTTAGTTCTTTCATTTTCATTTTTCACAATTGACTCAGTCCTGTTGCCAACTGAATTTTACTGTTGTTACGATTGTTTTTTGATTTATCACATTGGCTGTAGTGGGAAGGTTTGGGCCCAATAAAACTAGTTTAACCCCGACGCAGCAGGTTTGCGCCTGTCCTAAGCCAGGAAATTGATTAAGCCTTTGTGTGTCTTGTCTTTTTTCTAGTTAGTTTACTTTATGTCTATAGGAGTCTAGAATGATGTTTATTTCGCAGAACTTGATTACTCTTTATTCAGGGGCCGACTCCGACCTGCCGTTGGGTGTGGGGTTTTCTCACCGTTCATTGAAGATCTTATGGTGGCTTTGAGTTGTTATTGCTCCCCTTTGGGTCGTTGTCTCTTTGACACATTCCCCTTTTCCCTTCTTTTTTCTATTGAAAGAGAATCAATAATACGATTGGTTGCTTGTCATTTTTTGCAATGTTGACTATTAACAAACAATATGAACAAAAAAGTACTATCCATACCAGGAACAGTGATTTTTTCATTGTCATTCACTGTTCACTGCTGTGGAAGTACTGTCCAATAATTATTAAGTACTGTCAAGAACTGTGCCAATCGGTACTAACAGTAATACCCAAATACTGTGATTAACTGTCCAGTACTGTTACAGCAACAAACAGTAAATGGCAGTCTTTACCACTACTGTCATGCACTGTCCCGGATTGTTACAGTACATGTCAGATATAGACAATATTTGGTTTTACTGTCATGCATTGTCCTTGATTGTAACAGTGCATGAGAGTTAGTCACAGTATTTGAAATAACAGTGTTGCACATATGGTGGATTGTGACAGTGCAACTCAATTAATAACAGAATTTCTTGACCGTATGTGTACATGTTAATTGCTTTTATCTATAATCATCTAAATTTCCCAAAATAAATCTATATATAGAGTTAAATTGAAAAAAGTGTTCATAGGTATTTATTTTTTCTTATTTTAATATAGTAAAAAGTAAACTATTTTTATCGTTAGCTTTACTCAGTTACCAACATTTATTTTGCAAAATGTTTTGTCTTTTTTTTTAATTCCCAAACGCAAATTGCAGTATAGATAGAAAAATAACATAGCGGTTACATACGAAACTTAATTACATTTAAAATTCTCCGTTATGGTCTCGGAAATATCGGCATTCCTATGTTATTTGATCATTCAAAAGGAAAGTGTTAGAATCACGTTTATTTCATTAAATTATTTACATCAAATGTCACATCAGAATGATTTATTTGCATTCAAAGAGAAAATTGATTCTTTAAGGGGGTAGACCTGGGGTAGGAGGAGATAACTCTGTTTTTCACTTTTTTATTACTTACGCAAACAAATAGAATCATTACAATAGGTATTCTCAAAATTTTGAAATTGTAAATTTTTTTCCACACAGCAAACAAATATTAATTTTGTTATGAAAACAAATACCCAACATCCAGTAATTTATAATGAGTGCATCTTACTCTTCATTTTTGCAATGCTGTCCAACAAAATTGAAAATGTGTAAAAGTCGGATTTCTGTCAAGGGAGGTAATTTATAGCACAGATTCAGCAATTTCATTGACTTTTACCCACTTTATTCTAAATTAAGAAAAAATGGGACGGTAGAATTTTCTAAAATTTTAATATATCTTACATATACTAGTTTTCTTTCTATTCTCAGTTTTTGGTGAAAATTAAACGACAGAATTTTTTACAAGAAGTGTTTAATAGTGACCAAAATACAGTAAAAATTTCAGCCTATATTATTTAGAACATCCATCTATTTCAGTTCAAACTATTTCAATTTACTATCATTATTCATGATTACTTTCACACATGTATAAACTACAGAATTTTTCATTTGAAATAATTTTAAATCAAATACAAATTTAATTAGAGCCAATTTTATACATCACAATCAAGTCCTGAACGGACCAAATAATATGAGGAAACAGGGTATCTTTGATGACCACTAGACATAAAACGGGACGGTAAAAATTGTTGAAAATTGCTGAAAGTCGACATGAACATGTGTAGTTTTAATACTGAAAATATTAAGAAAATTAAACGAGTGAAAAATTTTAGGCTTACCCAGGTCTACCCCCTTAAGTCTTCAAATTAAAATTAAATTCCTCTCTTTTGAAGTAGGATTAGAACCAATTGTTTGATATTGAATTTATTTAGTTTATTTGTAATTCTTCAATACACAGAAAATTATATTTACACGTGCAATACAATTAAAAACTGCAGCTAAGTCTAAATTGATATCAACAGTCCGTTCGGACGTCACCACGGGACAAAATGTGTACTTGAAGCGTGTTTCACCATGAATGAAATTAAGAGTGAACATGAAAAAAAAAATGCATTTTTATTTGTTATTTTATATATTTTTTCTGAAAAGAAAATAATTCCATTGTAGTCTGTAACAATAACGTAGCTTTAGAAATTCAATTACTCTGGAATCAGTGCAAACAGTCACATAGATAAGATTGTCCACAGCATAACTTGTAGCTTTACATAGAGAAAGAAACTATACATGTAACCTATTGTTTTCAGACTAATTTCAATTTCACAGTTATGACGACTTTACTGATATCAATTACATTTTTTATCTTCCTTTTTAGTCAAGAAAAGATACATTTAAGTTTTTACTTAAAATATTTTAGTCAAAAACATTGCTAACTTGACGACAATATGCAGAAAAATAACTTGACAAATAGTAGCAGTTAACTTAACTGCAGAAAGTTTATAAAATGCATGTATAGAGGAGAAATAAACCGTATTTGTTATTTCTAACGAAAGTATTATATTTGGCCACTTTTAAAGTATAGTACAACACACAAACTTCTTTTAATTTTAATTTTAATTTCATCTTTCAAGCTCCATACTTTTTATGTCGATACAGCAAAATTCGAAACGCATGCGCGTTTCATAAATGGGCCTAAACAAACAATGTGCATGATCTTGGTGTTATTTGTCTATCAACCTTACGTCAATCATATGCAATTCAATTGATATTTACCTATCGAATAAAGAGGGCGTTCTGTACGTCAATCAATTATCTGTCAAATTCATTGATCTTCAAATGTTTATTTCTTTGTTTTGTGCAATGTACGATGATCAGTAGCTTATTTGTCGAAAAGCCGTTATCAAAAGTATGAAATATGTTTAAACATATTTGATTTAGAAATTATGAAATTGTTGAAACGGTTTTTCTTAGAATTTCAGAACTATTTATTCTAATTCGAAATCCTTTCCAAAATTCCTGACAATCATTTACCACTTTCCAGTTCCAAGGTTCGAAAAATATTTTATGAAGAAATTTAAAGATGCCGTTATTCCCCTCATCATGGGCTAAATTTTCAGCGGTTCAAGCATCACGTCCTATATACTTTCCCTCTTCCCGTTTTCTTTTTGTCTCGGTCCCGTTTTCCATTTGCCTAAAAAGGCAATTCTACATCCTGCTCATAGAGCATTGATACGCACTTAAAACAATAAATTCTGATTATACCCCTTTTCAAGCTTTTGGTGGTGGTATATCATGGTAAATCTTTTGCACTGCATATAAACATGGAAGTTTGTATACAACACCAGATTGCTGTGTATATATATTTATTTAAATCAATGCACCACGTTCATTTATTCTTGCAGATGAAGAACGGCAATACGATCACCCCTTGCACGTCGCAGACATGTAGACAATTTGTACTAATATTTTGTTTTGTTTGTTTGGGTTTTATTTTTTGTTATTTTTGTTTTTTTTACGCCTACATTTTATATTATTTTGTCAATATTGATACATTCGGTGTTAAAAAAGAATTTAAATGTTTTGAATAACTAAATACCGAAGTTACTGTAATTTGACTTTCTGCATATGCTCATTTCGACTACGTATGTCTCTTCAGTGCAGATAAATCTAAATGTTTGGAAGACCATAAACTCAAAAGTGTTTAGAACTGATAGAGAACAAATAACCAATATGATCTAAATGTAAAGCCAAAATCAGCTAAGGACAGAGCTTTGCTTGAGGGAGACACTCCTTACATTTCAAAAAATTTACAAAACTTTAGATATTGTAAGGTTTCAAAAATTACCGGCTTTTGGGTCAGCACCAAAGTACTGACTACTGGGCTGGTGAATACCCTCGGGGACTAACAGTCCACCAGCAGTTGCATCGACCCAATGGTAACAAATGACTAAATACCGAAGTTACTGTAATTAAGCTTTCTGCATAAGCGCATTTCGACAACTTATGTCTCTTCAGCGCAGATAAAATCTAAATTTTTGGAAGACCATCAACTCAAAAGTGTTTAAAACTGATAGAGAACAAATAACCAATATGATCTAAATGTAAAGCCAAAATCAGCTAAGGTCAGAGCTTTGTTTGAAGGAGATACTCCTTAGATGTCAGTAAAATTTACAAAACATTATGCTTCATACAGAAAATTAGCAAGTGATAGATATAAAACTGTAAAAACAGTGTTCATGTAAACGAAAAACCAAATTGAAGTTTATATACTTTATATATATATATATAAAGCTTTATATTCTTTACAATGAACACAGGTTTGGCCACTTTACGTCATTTCTATGATCTGGGGATGCAAAAAATGTACTCCTCCTCTTGCAAAAAAATGGGAAAATGACGATTTTTAAGCTGTCAATTCCTTTCAGAAAATAAATCTCATTATTCGATCTAGTTTTTATGCCTTATTTATCAGTTGTTTTACAACGTTGAAAAATAAGACCATAAAAGTCCTTAAAATTTTGATTTTCTCTACAAACTTTTTTTAAAAATTGAAATTTTCTTAATTTTAAATATTTTCACAATTTCGTCATTCTTACTTCTGGATCGTACAAATTTGAATACATCTAATAATTGCCAATATAATATTGATTTATGATATGTAAGCAACACATTATGTGAAATAATTTTATAGTCAGACGTATTGTTGGATCAAAAATGCCAAAATTAGCACCCCTCCCCTTAAAATTAAGGGAAAATTTCGAAATATTCAGGCTCTAAATAATAACAAAAAGATAATGTATAATGCAAATTATTGTGTGTATTTCAGTTATGCTGACACGAAGAAGCCCATTTAAGTAGATTCAAACTTTTTGAGGGGTCTTTTTTTTTTGCCCTTCTAGTCGAATTTTTTATAAAAAAAAATAGAATTTACCGTTTTTCAGAATTATTGCTGTTTTGACCTTTTAAAACATTTTATCTTATTGTTTTCTACTTGAAAAGCTTCAACATTGTATAAAGGTCCAATAATATAACATTTCAAACACAAAAATGCACAGAGACTCTTATATTTCTTATTTTTTTTAAAAGAAAGTAAAAATAATTGTATGTTGGAATTTGTAAGCACCATTCTCTTGCAGTAGGGGTAAAATTTTCGGTATCCCAAGTTACATTGAACACTCCTTGTTTTTCTAAACATTTGTTTTGAGATAACTTATATATCGGTAAGAACAATGAATTGGGATACCCGCAGATAAGTCCTCCAGATTTGCCACATATACTATATTTGTATTTTTATTCGTGGACATCAATTTTCGTGGTTTCATAAATATCACTATTTGGTGGGTTCTTAAATTTGTGGTTTCGAATTCTATGCATAAAAAATCTAGAAAGAAAATGCGTTTCGTTGGGATCCTAATCTGGTGCTTTAAGCCAGCCACGAAATCAACGAAAATTGGAACCCCACGAACAATAGCACTTTCACAGTAACTATTTTAAGTGAATTTTGGACAAATCTGAAATGCTGCTAATTCCCCATTTTCATTAATTTTATATTAAGTATAATCTGACAAATGACAAATCACGATGAAATTATTGCAATGCTTCTATATACAATGCAGACTTTGCGTGTTTTGGTTATTTTTATACGATTACAGACAAAAAAAATGACTATTTTAGTGTCAATTTTTGGGGTAGTGGTAATTTCTTTGGCATTTGGAGTCACACTCCTTGTTTATCTAAACAATGTTTTAAGACAAATTATGTATCGCACAGAAGAATTAAATGGCACATCTACAGATATATCCTCCAGATATGACATATATTACGATTTAACAGTGAACATTGGACAAATCAGGAGTACAGAAAATTGTCTTTTTTCATCGGTTTAATGCAAAATATTGAGTTTTAGTCAACAAATGGCTATTTAAATACCAATAAGTGATGCAATTCATGCAATATTGTCATATTCAACACACATTTTGTGAGTAAGAGTTAATTTTATGCAAACATAGACAAAACATTGACAATCTCAAGGAAAATTTGTTGGGGTAGAGGTAATAATTTCGGCATTCAGAGTCACATTAAACTATCCTTGTTTTTCTAAATAATGCTTAAGACAACTAATGTATCGCTTAAATCAATTACATGGCAAATCTGCAGATATATCATCCGAATTTGACATATATAACGATTTAACAGAGTACTTTTGACAAATCTGAAATGTTGAAAATTTTAGGGCAAATTAGTTAGGGTAGGGGTACGATTTTCGGTATTCAGAGTCACATTAAACACTCCTTCTTTTTCCAAGCAATGATATAAAACAACGTATATATCCTTTAGAACAATTAATTGGCATATATGTAGGTATATCCGCCAGATTTTGCATGTATTTATACTATAACTAATCCAAGATTCTGATTATCGCAAAATATTCTACGAATGATCGAATAACGCAGTAATTCACGAAAGCACGGAGCGCATGAGTGAATTGCAGCGTTTTTCGATCATGAGTTGAATATTTTCGATTATCACAATCGAGGATTAGTTATAGTTTTTATTATATATACCTTTTTTGCATATTTGATGGCTCTATTGATGATTCGTTTTCAAGATTAACTCGCTGTGACGTTTACTTAACAACAACGTTGATAATGTCTATTGTGACGTCACTTCCTAGAGTGAAATTATGGAAAATATTTCACAGTTAATTATCACTTTTCTTTCACTGGAAAATCTCATCTTTCACCGCTATCTATATAATAAAACGATTTAATATTGAATTTTGGACAAGCTAAAATGTAGAAAATGCCCATTTTTCATCAATTTGGGGCAATATATCGAGTTAAAATCATCAAATGGCTGTACAAATACAAGATAACAATATAGTTTATGCAACCTTGTCATAAATAACACAAAATTGGCGTGTTCTGGTAGCTTTTATGCGACATACACAAAAAAATGATAATTTATAGTAATTTTTTTAGGGTAGGGGTACGTTTCATGGAAATAAGACTTTCATATTACTTCAAAATTGTCATGACTTGTACCTGTTGTAAAGGAGACATCATGTACTTCCATTTATACCAACTTTTTCATGAATTTGAACCACTCATAGATAATATGAGACAAAAAAAGGGACAAAACGAAAATATTCAAAGACGTGTTCTATTTGTCTATTTAAAAGTGATAGTTTGGTCATTCAAAGCATATTAACATTATGTTAACATGTTTATTTTTTAAGAAAGGACATTAAAAGACTAAAAACAATTCCAAGAATTTTTAAATGACAAACATACTGGTTTCTTAGGACCATTGAACGGACACAATTTCGAGAAAATTCTTAAAATTTACGTCAACATTTCGAAGTGTTAGGGGTTATGTTTTTCAATTTTTATAACGTATTGGGTATAGAAATGGTACGTATGTGAAATATTTGTAAAACTAATACCATAGGCTATCATTATTTACTATTTTTCATATTTGAGAGGTATCAATCAACAATTTGAAGCAATTGAAAGAAAACCTTTGATCAAAAACGAAATTTTCCAATATTTCGATGGGTGGGTCTAAAATAGGGGCCTCTACCAACATTGCTTGCAGGTAATGCTCATGTTAACATGTTAAATTTTGAAGAGGGTTTATAGAAGGAGTGAAACATGGATGGGGTTCATAAGTTTGGGATGCACGGGGGGTTATTTCAACCCATGGACTATATATTACAAGAAACTGTCTCACATCGTCCACATGAGTTAAATAGAGTCAAAAAGACAGTGTTCACTGCGGCCAGTAATGGGAAACCCCCCAATTTGACTCTTAGATTGGATATTCAATTTTTAGTTTTTTTAATGCCTTTCAGCGGAACATGTTATAACAAATTTATGATGCACTACTGGAGAGATCTAATTATTTTGCCTCTTACTTAATTTTTTTTTTTAAAAACGACCACTCTCAATCAAATACTTACTAGATACCCCTTTTATTTCATCATTTTTCAGTCTGTTGACGAATCATTGTACACGTAGATTTCGTTTGAAGATAAAAAAAAACATACACGTACAGAAAACACATTGTGGAAAACAGGGATTTCAACGTCATTTTGTTTTTTCTCGGGTATCTTACCTTTTTAATTCAATTGAAATGATACAGTTTTGTTGATTTGCATACTTTCAATATACTTTATTTATCTCTAAAATAACACACTAGCTAAATTTGACACACACCGGAGAAACTGGTATACCCATTGTATCATTATATTTGTCCATTAAACAATGTCAGCTGTGAAATTAGGTGTGACATTTAAAAACCTAATTGTCCACACGTGGCTGCAACAATTATGTTTCGGTGAAATAAAATATTTCAATCAAGTCTGAATAAGCCGAGAATGTGGTCAAATATTTTTAGCTTCTTTTAGTACCAACTTCCAACTTAAAGTTTACTTTTTTTAATTAACTACTCCGGTCGGGAAATTAAAAACCTTTGGTTCATTATTTAATTCGATTATATTTCGTACAATATATAGTTTTTTGGTATAATCTGTTTTACTTTTAAGTAACTAAATACCGAAGTTACTGTGAATTTGAATTCTGCATATGCGCATTTCGACAACTTATGTCTCTTCAGTGCAGATAAAATCTAAACGTTTGGAAGACCATAAACGCATGTTTGAAAACTGATAGAGAACAAATAATCAATATGATAGAAATGTAAAGCCAAAATCAGCTCAAGGACAGAGGTTTGCATGAGGGAGATAGTCCTTAGTTTTCAACAAAATTTACAAAGATTTAGATATTGTAAGGTTCAAATTAGAATCGGCTTTCGGGTCAGCACCGAAGTACTGACTACTGGGCTGGTGAATACCCTCGGGGACTAACAGTCCACCAGCAGAGGCATCGACCCAGTGGTAACAAATAACTAAATACCGAAGTTGTGATTGTGAATTTAAATTTTGCATACATACATATATAGGTATATAGGTCATTTACAAGTTGTAATCTTATGATTGA
This sequence comes from Modiolus philippinarum, assembly GCA_002080025.1. Classification (NCBI taxonomy): domain Eukaryota; kingdom Metazoa; phylum Mollusca; class Bivalvia; order Mytilida; family Modiolidae; genus Modiolus; species Modiolus philippinarum. Next base: position 5,384 of record MJUU01073195.1, on the reverse strand, counting down.
TTAGTATCTGGTTCAACATGTGATCCAACAGTGGCATAAAAAGAAAGGTATCGGAGAGTACACGGCCGAAAAGATTTGCTGATGTATTTCCTTTTGGCCTCCAGGAATGGATCTTTTATTATGTACATAGACATATTTTCGATGACGCTGACCATATGAAGAAGCACAAATGCATGACTTGGGTGAATATTTATCATGTTTTCTTGTTCTGAACTTTTGCAGTGATATTTATAAAGCAAAAGCACGGAGCAGCTTATGTTAGTCTTTGCAATTAATTAAAAACTTTAACCGTGCTTCTAGGACTAGTCATTAGGGCTGTTATTTCAATTCCTATGAAAAAGGTATTTATTCACGACATGCATAGGCAGAATACCGGAAATCTTAAGTCAAGAGGAATCTAAATTCCGCTAAGTTCCTATGAAAATAATAAAAGAAAAACAATGCATATTTTGAATACGTAAAACAAGTTTAATTTTCGTCCCATTGACAACCAGCAGGTCGATGGCTGTAAGAGCTACACTAAATCTGCCAACATATTTCTGAAAGCTTAATAAAGCGGAGTAATAAAACCCCGATAATTCCTAATAAGCCTCCATCTCACCTTACCAAAAGAGTCAGTGTGAGTAGTTTTCATCACTTAATGTCCGTTGCCCGTTCGTAAAGCTTTTACATTTTTATCTTCTCATCTGAAACCACTGAGGCCAATTCAAACAAATTTCACAGGAATGATTTATAGATTGCTCGTTTCGTTCCTATCCCACATAAAAAAATGACTGCTAGCTCAGGACTTAGTTTTAATATTCGACCCTATGGGAAAAATCACATTTTCATCTGGATTTCTAAAACACTGAAGCACATTCAATTAGATTTAACTGAATAATGTATGGGAGTTCCTATACGAAGGATGTTAATTTCTTGTTTGATTCGAAAAAAACATGGCCGCCAAATTTGAAATTAAGTTTTACATTGGAACCTATGGGCAAAATGACATTTGAATCTTCTCCGCTGAAACCTCTGATGTAAATTGAACCGAACCATACAGGAATGATGAATTGAAGGTAATTTACCAAGATTGCTCATTTCTTTCCCATCCGACAAAAACATGGCTGCCAGCGGGAAACTTTGGTTTAACAGTTGACCTTATTAGATAAAATCACATTTTCATCTTCTTCTCTAAAACATTGATACAAATACAACCCCATTTTCAAGGAATGAGGTATGGACACTGGACCCGATGGCAATTAATAATTTTCGTCATCCACTATGAAATTATTGAAGCAAATGAAACCAAACTGAACTGAAACGTTTTGTGGATAGCCCTATACAAAAATTGTTCATTCCGGTTTTATCTGACAAAAACATTGTAACATAGTTTAACATTGTTCCCTCAGGGAAAATCACACGTTTATGATTTTTATTCTGAAATCACTGAAGCCAATTCAACCAAACAATAAGTTGCCATAACATACACAGAATTCCAGATTACAGGATTAAATCGTAAGATGAAAACATGTTGATCCTTCCAAATCCTTAAAAGAGAAACTGTACAATGACCACTGCACAACCCAAGATCACAAGGTTAAGAGAGTGGTGAATTTACATTTTATAACATCTGGCGTGACCTTTTTGTTAACATTCAGTAAATACAGGTAAGATATAATAATTTCTGTTTTTTTTTTCCACAATCGAAGCCATTTTTATACATTGAACGATAATCCCTCGTTAGAACTCTGATCAATATTAATATTTTTTAATAAAGGGATATGTATGATCTTGTTTGGTTGAATGCATTTGAAACATGTTTTGAAATTATAGATTTCCTTTGTTTGGGTTCTAGTGCTGCTGATGAGGAATTGATTTCCGAAATTGCCATACAGCTCATTCAAATTATTGCTGTTGGAGTTAACATATGTGTTATGGTCTCATGTTCA
>MJUU01073194.1:27523-68728 GCA_002080025.1 Modiolus philippinarum | reverse complement strand
CCCTACCACTAAAAGCCTACCTTCTAGAGGCAAGGTTAAAGTTTTTCAAAAATTGCCCTCAGGGAAAAGTCAAGGTCAAAATGTCTACAAATATGGTACCATTAGAAAGCTCTCATCATAAGGAAGTCACATACCGAATATAAACACCCTACCACTCAAAGCCTGTCTTCTAGAGGCAAGGTTAATGTTTTTAAAAAATTGCCCTCAGGGCAAGGTCAAGGTCAAAATGTCTACAAATATGGTACCACGAGAAAGCTCTCATTACAAGGAAGCCACATACTAAATATCAACATCCAATCTCTCAAGGTCTCCATTCCACAAAGTTTTTGCTGACGACGCCGACGCCGGGGGTATGACAATAGCTCTCTGGACATTCGTCCCGGCGAGCTAAAAAGGGCAACAAGTATATAAAATTCTAAGAAAAACGTGTCAAGTCTTGATGTTATAAAATGTATGTTGTGATAGGAGTTCATTTTATTTAAAATTCTCGGCACCTGAATCGGTTTTTAGGGGCTCCGGCTACAGAGCTGCCGGGCTCGTCCCCAATTGGTAGATAGGGGAATACCCTGTCTATGCGGGGCAGTCTGAGTCAGGTCATAATACAGAAAGCCTGACCGCGAACCATTTTAGCCAAACTGTGTGGAGAAAGCAAGGCCCCATTCAGTATAAAAAACCCATTCTATATTGTCTAAAGAGAGCAGAGTCTCTGGGACTCGTATAGAAGGCTAATTTTCCTGTCCCTACCCATTTCCCCCCTTTTCCAGTGGCAATCAAATCTTGTTGTCCCTGTTTTCCCTTTCATAATTGCTCCTTTCTTCTCTTACTTATATTTTTTTGATTAACTTGTTCTTGTCCTGATATAGCTGAAATATTGCCCACTAGATGTTAAACTCTAACTTATCAATCAACCAATTTATTTCAAATTGAAAAGGTGGTCAAATTAACCACAGCAAATAAGTTAAATTACAAAATTGACTGAATAGTCAAAATGTAGAGTAACAACTTGTACAGTTGTAGGCAAGAGCTATATAACAATACAGCAGGGGGGATTTGAAAAGGGGGAATTCCAAGTTAGAAGTGAAAGAAAAAAATCGCCGAGCGGAGCGAGGCTAGAAAATTTTTGGGTATATCTTTGTAATAACACCAAACTGAACTGTTCATTAACAGCTAACAGTGAACTGAATATTCATCATAACAGCTAACACAGAACTACCCAATAACAGCTAACATAACATTTAATTTTGCAATAACAGCTAACAGAGAATCAATTTTACCCAATAACACAATAACAGTTAATACCCTCCCCCTCTTATATGTAGTTGTTGAGAAATGGACTTAAACGCAAAACATAACCTGAGTCACTCAAGCCACGAAATAAAGGTCAAAGGGTCAAACTACATAGTGAACTATGTAGTTCTATCAAAGATCTACCCACTGACCTATTTTCATTGATCTACCTCTTGCAGTTTCTGAGAAATGTACTTAAACGCAAAACTTAACCGGACGGACGGAATGACGGGCAAGTCCCTTCCATATTAGTGGGTGGGGCATAAAAACATTAAAAAAACTTGTATATCATAAACAAAAAATTCAATGTCAGTAATGCTCCAATACATCTCGACGGTGGAACCTTACAGGAATCTTATGCAAAATGTCAACACCCATCGCATTGAACATGTTCTTTCTAAATTATCTGAGAAATGTGCAAGAATGTTCAACAGTTGCAAGTGTATGATCCCTCTGACTGTAAAATATCAATGTTTTCAATATTTGAAAATGATACCCTGAATGATATAATAAACACATTTGTTCAATAAACATCCTAATTAAAGACATCAGTTGCCCAGATAATAGAACTCAATATTAAATATTAAATATCACATGAAAATATAAAAAAAAAAACAATTATTAGATTAAAATACATGGTATAAGAAAAAATATGAAAAATATTAAAAGAGAACCAACATTCATGTACAAAAGGGGGAAATAACAAAATAACAGAACAGAATCGTTAAGAGCTGAAGTCCATGAGACAAAAAGACAAATCAAATGGAAACCACAGGAAAAAATTGTTGACCGCAATGGCACAGGCACTTCAAAAGAAATGGTGCGCCAAGCCGGTTCTATGGCTCACCAAATCTTCCCTTTCATTACAGTAGTGTCCAATAGCAACTCAACAGCAATTGCTTTTGAAAGGTCGTAGACCGTTTAAAAATGATCATCGCAGTACTAAGTAAAAAAGGATCTTGAATCAGAGTTCCTACCGAAACTTCAAATCTTTCAACAAGGGACTGATACCTAATAAAGAACTTTTTTATTGCTGTATGAGACGGAATTCTTTGAAACCACGATTAATAATGCTGTCATTATTAGACTATGTCTAATGAGATACTCGGTATTATTTGTGCTAGCTCGCGTAACGAATCAACTGTGAAACATATATTCCGGTAAGCAGGAGAAGATGAAATGTTACTGTCTGTGTTAGGAAAATTAAAATCATCACTTTTATCATAAATTTTAGATGACAATTTTCGTCAAATTCGTTGTGTAAGTAAATCAAGAGGCTCTCAAGAGCCTGTATCGCTCACCTGGACCATGGCTGACATAGATAAAAGGCATTTCCAAAAGGAAAAACAAAACATAAAAGTTAGCAGAAAACTTTTTTTCTTAAATTACAGTATTCTTGTTTTGTTTCCATCATCTACCATCCATTACAACCCATAACAGAACACCATTCAAAAAAAAAATTTGGGCAGGGGTTCCCCTTATAATCAAGGTAATACATAAAGCTGAGATTGAAACATTCCGACCACAATTCAAATAAAAATTCAAAAATTTGGGCAGAGGTTCCCTTAAAATCAATAGGGCCAATGTAAAAACTATGTTCCAGATGGTGGCCATCTTGGATGAGGTATGGACCTGCCAGATACATGTTTTGGATGGGACCACCTAAGGACCATTGTGGCTTAGTTTGGTTCTAATTGGACCAGTAGTTTTTGAGAAGAAGATCTTTGTATGTATATTCCATAGGGTCCAATATTAAAACTATGTCTCCGCTGGTGGCCATCTTGGATGAGGTACAGACCTGCCAGATACTTTTTTTGGAAAGGACCATCTAAGGGCCATTGTCACTAAGTTTGGCTATAATTGGACTGGTAGTTTCTGAGAAGAATATTTTTGAATGTCTTTCCCAAAGGGTCAAATTTTAAAACTATGTTCCCCGCTGGCGGCCATCTTGGATTAGGTACGGACCTGTCGGATAACTTTTTTGGAAGGGACCATCTAAGGACCATTGTGACCAAGTTTGGTCCCAATTGGCCTAGTGGTTTCAGAGGAGAAGATCTTTGAATGAAAAGTTTTCGACGGACGGACGGACGGACGACGGACGGACGACGGACGCCAAGGGATGGCAAAAGCTCACCCTGGCAAAGCCAGGTGAGCTAAAAAGATGTAGATCTAGCAGTTTCTGCGGTTATCTCAACCTCTAGTTCTAACGGATATACTAGCAAAAGATGATTTATTAATAGAAAGAACATCATAAATATACCGATAAGTGAGATTGAAGACTATAACATCTTTAATTTTATGATCTTTTACAACTCTCTAAAGAAATTCACTTACTTCAGAGTAATAAAACAATTCTGCGAGTAGAGAAGCAGAATATAGTTTTCACCATAAGTCACGCTTCAAAATATTTTATTATCAAATTAAGTCAGAATTAGCTTGCGGAGAGTATCCAAAATTCCAAAATTTGGTATTGAGATTTAAAACCAAACCAAACCGTGTTCAAATGTGAAGAGTGGTGAAAACTTATAATAATTTAACCAAAAAAATGTGGAATCATTTTTGCAAAGTGTTCTTTTAGGGCTTACTATATGGTGTGAGGTTCTCACTGTGTTGAAGACCATATGGTGACCCCTAGATGTTTTGTTTTTGGTCGTTTTAACCTGGATATGGGATGTTGTCTCCTTGACATTTACCCCATTTCCTTTCTTTTTCATATTTGGATAAGTACAAAATGATACTTGTTGGACCGGCAACTTGCATGTGCAATGTAACTACCTCATATGGTATTGCTTACACATATCTCTTTCAATTGGAACCAATAAGCCATAAGATATTTTTGGCAGTCCGATCAAATGAATGTGTTGCTTTATTCAACATATCTTAGATAAACCTGAAATATTTCGATCATGGAACGAGACATAATTAGTAAGAAGGAATCATGAGAAATATTTTATCGGCTAGAAGGAATAATACCCGAGTGTTCAGTACAATGTTGCGTGGTTTTAGTAAACATTGAACATCTTTTAACTGTCTAAGAGTTTCAATAGCAAATAACAATATACCAAAGTTACTGTGAATTTATTTTTCTGCATATGCGCATTTCGACAACTTAATTCTTGAACCGCAGATCAAACCAAAACATTTGGAAATCTATTAACACAAAAACATGTTAAAAGCTGATAGAGAAAAATAACCAAAAGGATTTAAATAGAAAAGCCAAAACTTCAGCTAAGGACAGATCTATGCATAAGGGAGATACTCCTTACTTTTAAACAAAATTTAGATATTCCAAGTTTCAATAAAATAGGTATTCGAGTCACCACCGAAGTACTGACTACTTGGTTGGTGAATACCCTCGGGGACTATCAGTCCACCAGCAGAGGCATTGGCCCAGTGGCAACAAATAACAAAATAACGGAGTTACTGTTAATTTATTTTTCTGCATATGCGCATTTCGACAACTTATATCTCATCATGGGAGATCGAACCAAAACATTTGGAAATCCATAAACCGAAAAACATGTTAAAAGCTGATAGAGAACAAATAACCAAAAGGATATATATAGAAAAGCCGAAGTACTGACTACTAGGCTGGTGAATACCCTCGGGAACTATCAGTCCACCAGCAGAGGCAATTGTTGTTGATTTGCTACCGGACAGTACTGTAATAGAAAGGGAGGTTTGGCGCGCCATAAAACCGGTTTGGCTCTCCATTTCTTTTGAAATGTCTACCAAGTCAGGACCCTTGCGGTCAACAATTTTTCTGTTGGTTTCAAACTGGTTTGTCTTTTTGTCTTATGTTTGTCTTTTGTCTCATTGTGATAAACTTACATCTATTAAACCTTGTGATAAACTTACATCTGTTAAAGTTTGTGATCAACTAAAATCTGTTAAAGTTTGTGATCAACAAACATCTGTTAAAGTTTGCGATCAACAAACATCTGTTAAAGTTTGCGATTAATTAACATCTGTTAAAGTTTGTGAACAACTATTATCTGTTAAAGTTTGTGATCAACTAACACGAAAATTTGAAAGAATGAATGCTACTTAGAATTCCAAATGTAAAAACATGGATAATAGGAAGCACTTACTGTAACCTGAGTGCTAGATTCTGGCTCGTTGTTCACTCCGATGTAGAATCATGATTCCAGGAATAGTGATGACAGTGAATACTTTGTTACATATTATATTATATAAACCAACAGTAGCCAAAGATTGAGCATCTGCTCGCTTCAAATCCTAACGTTTGACTGTCACGATGACCCGGTGAATGACGTCATTTATACTTCCTAGATGCAACGAGCCCGGCTGGGGAAACCGGCACGTGAAGCCAAACGGAAAGTGTCACAGTGGGAATTTACGTGACCGGACTCATAAGAATTACTTAAGGAACTATAAATAATACTAACATTAACCTAAATACCCCATATAAAACGTAAACAAGTAATCAAAGTGACCACCGTCACACTCCCCCTCTCTTAAGATCTAATGTGCCCCACATTAGTCTCAAGAGTTTGGAAGAAATTACAATATATAAAAATATAAATACCATGAAATACAATCAACCAATAATTTTTAAAGTCAGTCTCTGCATAGATGAAACGCTGAATCAATATTTAAAGTTCATGTAAAGGATGTAAATAAAGATGTTAAGAGTTCACAAATTCACAAAAGTACTCCAGTAGACATCAGTAAAACATGTAAAAGTAAAAACATCAAGTCCTCATTTGTAAGTCACGGTGTCCGAGCATAGTTGATCCTTCCCAAAAGTAAATGACGCATCTTCCAAAATCTCTTCACAGTGACATAGCATAAAATAGCTATATCATATTATCCAACCTTTATAACTAAAAACCGAGTGTCTGACAAAAAGTGTCAGATATGATCCAAAAGTAATGAGTACATGCATGTCTAGACGTGACGAATATTACTAGCAAAATGCTACTTTAAAATTTCTTGTACGTACATTATTGCAACTCCAGTAGAACTCTACTCTATAACGTGAAGTATACTGAACAAAAGTTCAGTTTCAAAATCCAAATGCTTGTCAACACAGGAAACCCTAGAGAAGATCAAACTTAACAAAACACAAGCTTCACATAAGTCCAATCACTGTACAACTTGTACCCCATGTTTGTTTTATACATCACCGAAAGCACATAGCCCATGGTATTACTTAAATGTGTAAATATACATATCTCGATGATACATATACATGAATCCAAAACAAACTGATTGTTTGATACAATTAGAGAATCACACGTAATTTGGGCATCAAATAAAACAATTAAAAATCTGATTTCAAATCAACACTTGGAATTCAGTAATCCCCAAACAATATCTACGAACGTGCAGACAACATACCCATGGTGAACCAATATTGGTCATAACATAAATGTATATTGCTAAGACTAACTATTATAGTCTATACCTATCCTCGTGTCTTTTATCTAGCACCTAAGGTATCTCCAACATGCCAATAAACACCACCGAAAGCAGGTTCTCACGCTAGATACTGAATGTCTTTACAACAAATAACTCCAGTAATACCTCCAAAAGGACAACATCCATGTGTATGACAAAGTTTGTCATTTTAATCCATGTTGAAAAGTAACAACATTATAGTAATCCATTCTCATAAGTAACAACAACAAATCTAAACTGATCCATATGTAATTTCATTACAAATGGAAGCATATTTTTTCAACAATCTACAACTTCACTGAAATAGATTCAGTCTACCAACTAATTTTCTGAAATGAATTCAGTTTGAAAAATTCCACATTTACCAATTCACTGAAATAATTCAGTATTTAAAAATCCACATTTTTTGCACTGTAATAACGTTTTCAGAACTGAAATAAATTCAGTATACAATCCAGCTTACAACTAGCTCCGTGACATTGTTGACTAGACAAGTGTTATATCTGGGTGAAAATTGAAAACCGCATTAGTTGATAGCACAGACTGCTTTTTGTCTGACAGTATTCTTTAAAAAAAATTCCAGTAGGCTCCCATAACGTATATCCGGCAGTGAGGAGAAAAGTTTTCCTCATAAAACGGTGACGTACGTCCTGACATGAAGCAAATTGGGTATGTAACCTTAGTAATATTTCCTGAGATTCCCTCATTCCACACGAGTCACATGGTAAAATATGACGTCATTTACGTACAGATGTAAACACAAGAACATGGCAGACATTTTATTCCGTTGCGACATGACCATACAAACTTGGTGCGTTTGTTTATTGTTGTTGGAAGTCTAATTAAAGGACTTTGGCCAGTAAACAATCATACTGTTTGTTCTATCCACGTAACAGATAGACCACTTTCTTACTTCTTTTTATGAAGGAATTGCGCCGGTTAACCTGGGGTCAATCGGCGCAAATTGTGTCACTAAACATTGTGACGTTGGAACATCTATATTGTGACGTCAAAATTTTCTGGGAAAATCCTCCAACTGGAAAGTCGTCTATGTTCCGACATTCCTGACAACAGCACCATGGTTTAGACTAGAAATTCCGGAACTCGAAAACAATGGATGTAAAATATCAAACTTGGAAATATTACAATTACCAGGACAAAAAGGTACTAGGAAAATATTTATTTCCTTTCTATTCCAGGTGTCATCAGATGCACTGTGTGAAACTGTACAACGATCAAGATGATCGTTAAACAAACGAAAATCCGTTCGATTTCCTGGCACATGGTCGTTATTTTATTAAACAAATAAGACATAATGAATTTATTCATAATTCTGTAATAACTACAGATTTAAAATCCAACTTTTCCAAATATCCCGCGGACGTAGCCCCCAATGTAACCGGAGTGCTTGATTCTGGCTCGTTGTTCACTCCGATGTCAAATCCGGATTCCAGGATATTTGAAATAATTAATGTTGTGTATATAAACAAGATGTTTATTTGTTATGTTACAAATTATGAAACAGACAAGGAATAGTGATGACAATGAATACTTGTTACAAATTATATTATATAAACCAACAGTAGCCAAAGATTGGGCGTCTGCTCGCTTAAAATCCTAACGTTTGGCTGTCCCGGTGACCCGGTGAATGACGTTATTTATAGTTCCTAGGGGCAACGAGCCCGGCCGCGGAAACCGGCACGTAAAGCCAAACGGGAAGTGTCACGGTGATAATTTATGTGGCCGTTCTCGTAAGAATTACTTAAGGAAATATAGATAATACTAACATTAACCTAAATACCCCATATAAAAACGTAAACAAGTAAACAAAGTGACCACCGTCACACTTACAATAGCTGAAAATTATGATTACATGCCACAATCTGCCAGGGAACTACACAGGAAAAAACAAGTATAAGACAAAAAACAAATGTGGACAACGATAAGACAACGATAGGAACTCGGGACAGCCGGACATGGTACCGGCACTAGCAAAAGCCAGCAGTAGGGTTAAACCGTTTTATGGGCACCCAAACCTCCCATTATCTGTCTCTTTTCCCCATAGTATAAAAACATACGAATAAAACCCAATACAGGTAGACTTCTAACTCCATTATCACAAAGCTTATTGAGCATATACAGAACATATTTAAGAAATCTGTAACAAACCTTAAGAGTTCTTGTCACAACGGACGGACGAATGTATTGGAAAAAAACACTGGAAATAGTTATGTTCATAGAATATAAGGCTGCACTGGCATGTATTTGGGTGTTTGAATTGGCAGTGTGTTTATTTAAAATACCACATAACGCTGCACACAAAGTGACGCTGTACTAATTGTGATTACCCCTGCCGTATGTCTGCCTCGCTAGTAAGTAAATGTGAATTGGTTTTTGAGCCTCTAGTCAAATCAATATTAATTCTAAATATATACAAGTAATGCTGACAACTAATACCTTATATACTTCAAATAACACTTGTCACCTTACGAATTGACCTTGAAAGTAACTTGTTATTTCCGGAACAAAGCTAAGGAGGCACTTCATATAATTGTTCCTAGTATTGGGAAGTTTATGCTTTATTTATATAAATCGAACTCCGTGAAGAGACGTTTATAATAATATGTAGGTGTTTTCAAAAGTGTGTTATTGTACGTGTAGGATTATGTACTAGATATTGTGTTTTTGGTGGAAATGACATTTTTATCGAACAAAAACTCTTTAAATGGTTTAAAATTGTGATCGCAGACTCAACTACGCATTTAATGTCAATGTGTTTTTAAGTAGAATCACAAAAACAAATGATACATGATAGTAAAAAAGAAGTCTTTGAATGTTAACGCGACTGACTCACTCACAAATATGGAAAATAAATATATGGAATTAAAAAAAAAAGCAAAACAACAAAATATTTTCACCATCTGCCCTAAAACTATTGAAGCAAATTAAATAAAACTGTTCTGAAATCATGTGGATCATTTGGATATGATTAAAACATGGCTGGCAGTTTAACTTTAGAACCTCCTTTTCAGTCACCAGCATAGCCACTGATTTAGAACAAAATTGGGACGTAACTTATGTTCTTTACGTGATAGGGGATAATGACAGTATATTGTTCATGATTCCGTTAAATTAGCTTTGGGATCCAATGACCTGAAGATTTTACAGATTGACCTCTCACTGATGTCTTCTGATATTGATGATGATTCTTTATCAAACTATTCGGGAAGTTTTGAATTTGCTTTTTATTCGGTATTGCGACAGTGTTTTACTAGCAGACTAGGCTCCGTGAGCTAACCGACAGTTTAGCGGTGAGCACTCTTTGGTCCATCTTTCTAAATGGCGTTTTGTCTACTCTCTCCTTCTCAAGGTGATGATCTTGGACTTGGTAGTGTACCTGTATTTGGTTTTATTTGTATGCCTATTATACTTCAGGGAAATGGGATAGCAAAAAGGAGGTTTGGGAACCAATAAACCGGTAAAAACCTACCGCTAGCTATTGCCGGTACAAAGTCCGGCTATACCGAGTTGTTATCTTTGTCTATGTTTGTCTTTTGTCATTTCATTGTTTTCTTGTGCGGTTCCCTGGTAGATTGTGGCATGGGATTGTAATTTTCAGCCATTGTTAGTGTTTCCTGCTATTTTTCTACATTATATTTCATAATGTTTCCGTCCACGTTATTAAATATTAATTATTCATTTGAAATGTGTATTTGAAGCAGTTGCATCTAACACAATCATGATCATTACATAAAACAAAATTTGAGTATATATTGTTATTCACTTATTTAGTTATTTTTCCCGCATAAAGAGCAACGTTGGTCACCAGATGCTTAAATAACAGTTTGTAGGGAGACGAAGACATGTTTTGTTTTCTTTTAGATAAATTTTCTGTAGTTTAAAATCGGCCCTTTTAAAAATTGATATATATATATAGTTTCTACACCGAAAACTAAGTTTATTATGAAAATTTTCACATCGAGTTAAATAAATTTTGCAAATTTAGGAAATTGAGACTTGGTGAAAATTTATTTAACAAAATGAGAGAAATTTCATAATTAACGTGATTAGTAAAACACTGAGGATAATGTTCATGCAAGACCTAATTTAAATCATAAAAATACAAAAGTTACTGAAAATTGTGTTTCTACATTTGGCCATTTCGCCAACTTATATCTCTTCAGTGCAGATAAAGTCTAAACATTTGGAAGTCAAATGTCAAAATGTGAAATAACAGAAAATTTAATATCATTTTCCATAATTAAAGACTTTGACTGCTACTTAGGAAACGACCAATTATTGAACATATTGAAGAATATGTATTTTGTTTCTTTCGAAATATTATGTACTAATCCTAGTACTGGTTGATAGAGCAGTCTTTCAAACACACGAATATATACTGAACATCAGAAGAAACGCACCAAATTTTTATGGTGCTCAGCTTCTCTAATATTAACACTTTTTTTATTATTTATGTATTTTTATTAAATTTTAAAGGTCTAAAACAAACAAGCCATTTTTTGTCAAAACAAATTTCATTCTGAAGCAGCAGCAACATTTTGTATGGAAAATGTACGAAACCAAAATTCCAAGAATTGTTTTCCTTAAAATGGCCTTGTTGTAAAATTAATTGTCCAGAGTTACCAAAGGAGTTATTCCTGACAATTCCTTACAGTTAGGAGCAACAAACAACGGCAGTAGAATACCGAAGGAACAAGGGAAGCGATGACTACAAAAATCGAAGTCCAAAGACATGGCAAAAACGGTAACAGATAAAAACAAAGACAAAACAAGGACGTGAGACGGATACAATGCACGGAAATAAAAAGATAACATTAAGAACTAAGGCACTCATAGTGTGAAGAGTTGAATTTTCATTGTTTTACGTCATTATTGCATTTTTCGTTGAAAAAGTGATTTTTTGAGAAATCAAAAATGAGGAATCAAAATTCTTTATTTTTTTCAGAATTTTGTAAGAATGCTTACAGCAACAACGTGTAAAAATTTCAACATGTTCTAGCAAGTATTTGAAGAGATATTTGTTTTTGAATTTTAAGATACAAAGAAATACACGTTGGTGGTGCGTTTCTTTTGATGTTCAGTATATATCAATGATATATAGTTAAGAGCAAAAAGGACTTAAGTTGTAATACAAGTAATAAAAATACTACGAATAGCCTCTAAAATAGTATATATATTTAAGTAATGTTGTTGATTTTCTTTCCTTAAAGGGTCAACATGGGGTGCTTGAAGATTTCAATTTGTTGCGCACTTATTGTCATGCTTTTAAGCATGCAAGATACAGATGGTGGAGTGACTGAAAAAACGAAATCGAAAATAAAACTAGGTATTACCAAGTTCAAGGATGCTGTTGGTTCCATGCAAAAATTGCGTTCAAATGAGAAACTGATAGCAAAAATACAAAAATTGACCAGATTTCTTGGCGTAGCAGGTGGATTGGTATCTTTTGCTTTGTTATTTGTTCCAGAGAAAGACTCGGCTGAACTTGCATATATAAAACAAGCCTTTTCAGAAGTTAATACGAAACTGGATAGAATATCGGATGAGCTAGATAATGTGAAAGATTTGATAACATTAGAACCACAGAGGGCTCAGTACGTTGATGCTGCGTCAAAAATACTGTACGGTTATAGTCAACTTACATATTATCTTGAAAAACTGTCAGCAAAAACATCCTGTGCTACGGAAAGAGATTGTCTGAAAGAACGTCTCAGAATATCTGAATCTTATCAAACGACTTTCAATATTAAGAGAAATTTACATACTATTCTTAAAGGAACATATACATCAATGTCCGTTTTTGGTGACCCATTACTCGAATTGATAAAGAAAACGTATAAATGTGATATCGATAAAGTATATAAATTTGCCAATGCTGTCATTAAGCTAGCTTTCAAAGGGCAACAAGTCGTATTAGCACATGAAAAACTTAGTGGTACTAATACTAGTATTGTACGTGCTTTGCGAGAATGGTCGACAATGGTTTATAACATTAGGAAAAAAGCAGACGACATTAAGCTTTTTTGTTACAATAACATTGATACGTACATGCAAGAGGACGTCGAAAATAGCAAATACCAAACAGATATGGATTCAAACGAAGTTGCTGCTAAATCTATGAAAAGAGCACTTGAGAAAAAATATCCCTGGATGCTTTGGACAGTTATTTCATACGGTTCTTTTGGAGGCGAAAACCACTGTGGACACAGTGCCTTCGATAACATGCCCTCTTATAAAAACCGGAAGCGTGTATTAAGAGTAGTTGTCCAAGATAAAGGGACATATTCTGATCAACGTAAAGAACTGTCATCCGCTTTAGAGGAAATAGCAAGCAAACATCCTTATTTTAAGCAAAGGTACTATCACACTACAAGTAGAGCCGATTCGATTTTCGATATTTTCAAAACCGAATTAAAAAAGAAAACTCTGTGGGTTAAGTTGTCGGCATTTGTTGTAATGAAAGAGTATACGGATCTCTATACGGCTGTTGATGTAGATCATAGCTTATATTACTACGACCAAAATATACATGGTGTAAAAGTTTGGGCTGCATTTAAATCCGACGAGGAAATTTCGGGTATATCATGTACTCGATTGTGTAACAACGTAGGAAACTGTACTCATATACCGTATTCTTCTCAAACGTATTGTAATTGTCCTGTGTTGTTCGAAGGAGATAACTGTGAACATTTTGACAAGATCAGTTTGGCTTCAAGCTTTGAGGGAATATTGGCAGTTACGTCTAGAATTCCCAAGATGACTGATGTCTACTTTGCAATACTAGATATGCAGGATGATATAGGTGCCTCCTTAGATCGCGTTGGAGAATCAGTTAATGCTTTGGACAAACTTATTCAATCCAAATTTGACAGTTTAGATAAAACGCTTGAGTTGGTTAAAGTAGTAACAACGTACAGTGAAACTATTACAGAATTGATGTATTATTTGCATCAGTTCGAAAATTTAAATTCATCCAAGCCATCTTTTCCCATCGAAAGTAGAAACTTGGCTAAAGATGTGCTGAAGCAAGGTCGATTGAATAAGTGGGTTTATGTTCTTAATCGCTTAATAGTCGGCCACAGAAATGCAGTTCTTGTATCACACGATTCTCTGTTTTTTCTTTTGATGGACAAATTTCAAGATACAATTTGTAGCGAACAGAGTAAACAGACATTAGATGATAAATGGCGCCAGATAATAGTTTTACAAAACCAAGCTTATCTTATGTGGGCTGAGGCCTTAGCGCTAGTAAATAAACCTTCTGATGACATATTTTTACAATATAAGGAAAAGATAAAAAAGCAGGAATTTTTCATGAAACATTCAACCTGCGAGTTATTTGTGAACAATTCGATCACGATTAATTGTACCGATGGATATTATATTCACAAAGGATTATCATTAAGAAATCGTTGTAAGCCAAATTACTATGTTAAAGGAGACACGAGCTTAACCTGTTCAGATGGACAAACAAGTTGTCAGCCGTGCAACTGTAACCCTCGAGGCTCTCATAATTTGCAATGTA
The DNA here is from genome assembly GCA_002080025.1 of Modiolus philippinarum. Classification (NCBI taxonomy): domain Eukaryota; kingdom Metazoa; phylum Mollusca; class Bivalvia; order Mytilida; family Modiolidae; genus Modiolus; species Modiolus philippinarum. The sequence goes on along the minus strand of MJUU01073194.1, from coordinate 54,471 downwards.
CCGATCAGACAGGCCAGTGTTCCTGTAAATCAGGCTACTACGGTAAAATGTGTGATTCTAGAAATTGTGTGTGGTCCAGTTGGTCTGCATTTGGAAGTTGTAGCGTAACTTGTGGATATGGTGGAACAAAAACAAGGACAAGATACCGAGCTGTTTCCAGGGTAGGCCATGGGAACGACTGTTATGGAAGCTCTGAAGACCGGGATACTTGTTTTAGCCAGTGTTGCTCGGGCATGTTCCATTGTGTTAAAGGAGATACGAGTTTAACCTGTTTAGAAGGACAAACAAGTTGTCAGCCGTGCAACTGTAACCCTCAGGGCTCTCATAATTTGCAATGTACCGATCAGACAGGCCAGTGTTCCTGTAAATCAGGCTACTACGGTAAAACGTGTGATTCTAGAAATTGTGTGTGGTCCAGTTGGTCTGCATTTGGAAGTTGTAGCGTAACTTGTGGATATGGTGGAACAAAAACAAGGACGAGATACCGAGCTGTTTACAGGGCAGGCCATGGGAGCGACTGTAATGGGAGCTCTGAAGACCAGGATACCTGTTTTAGCCAGTGTTGTTCGGGCATGTTCCACTGTGATTACAATGGAAAGTGTATACAGACGAGTAGGATATGTGACGGTTACAATGATTGCGGAAATAATGCCGATGAAGATTCGTGTTACGAGAACTGTGAATATAAATATACGGATTGGAACAACGCTTGGTATGGAATAAAAAGATATCTGGATCGACACAGACTAAATTGTGGAAGTTCAAATGTTTTAAGTATGTTTAGACTTGAATCCCAAACTGCATCATGGTTTAACCATGAGATTCGGTACAAATATAAATGCTGTAAACCAATCAGATGCAACTCCTGCTCATTAAGCTCGGAAAAGTCAAACAGTTGGACTGACGACTTTAGGATAATGCATCAAACGATTTTGTGTAGGAATGGACTTGTCAATGACTTTTGGTCAGAAACAAGTGGTGGACAAATGCGATATAAATACTACTGTATTGACGTGAAACCTCAGTCTAACAATGATTTAACGTGCTATTCTGGTGACACTATTACCAAATATGACTGCAATGGGAAAAGCTATTGTATTACGCAATCGGTTTCCTGCAGAAAACATTACTACCTTCAATCATTCAGACTACATAATGAGCGTCATCAGTATGTTTATTATAGTTTCAGATGTTGTAGGTCTATTGCGTAGATCGTCTGGACATGCAAAAAAAAAAGACATCACCTCAAAACAAAAAGATCATTTCATATGCTTAATATACTCTGAACAACCCAGACTGTACAAAACAATGATATGTTATTAAGAAAAAGAAATGGTCTAAGCTAAAAAGTGGCTTGAAAAATATATAAATTTTTCTATTTTGTTATGTTTATTTCTATACCAAATGAAAATATTTGCGTTCTGTTCTGCATTTTTGAGTTTATTTCCATTTGTGCTCCTAATATGGATATATGTGTCTCTGAAAAGTGTTTCATTTTCATTCCAATATCCCTATTCACATGCAACAGTTCTGAAAACTGTGAAAGCCTATTTTTGCGAACTTGACAACGGAAACGTCGAGATAAATTTATCATTGATTCAGTGCAGCAGTCATATATTTTTCATGATGTGGAGCAAAAGTTATATTGTCATGTTGAGATAATCTATGAATATCTCGACATGTCGTGAAAATAAACGTGAATGTGGGAAAGTCAAAATATGGATGCCATTTTTATCTTGACATTCATGTGCTTAAGGATGTTTGCTGGTCAACTTTAAAATAACAAGGATTTCAATTAAATGTGATTTTTTGTTAGAATACTGAAAAAGAAGTAATTTAAGCGGAAAAAGTTGATAGGTTACCGATGTCATTTTTGAGCTACACGTGTTTCAAAAGATGGCGGGAAACTGAACTCCTCTGTATTTTACATAGGATTAACACTAGCAATGTTTATCAAATAATGAATGTGCCAAAATAACACCAATTGTATAAAATTTTGTCAGAATGCTCCAAAAGATGTATAAAATAAAATTTAGGAAAAAAATTAAGGGATCACCAGGCAAAAAATTATTAAGCTTTTAGATGGATAAAACAAGAGAAGTCCGAAAATCTGACAGAATTACATAAACATGACCAGCGAACTACCTTAATACAGTTTACAGTATCTGAATATTCAATGTGAATACACCAGCAAACAAATGATGGAGGCCAAAAGTGAGAACGGGAAAAATCTAAAATAAAAAAATCGAAAAACCAANTGAATTTGGCCTGATTTTCAAAGCCAGATAACAGGAAAAGATGATCGGTGACATATCATTTTTATTTTATTTTTTGAATACATAGGTTAAGACCTACAAAATATCTTAAAAGAAAAAAATTCTGTCTGATATTTTTATTAGGATCGAACTACCTTAATACAGTTTACAGTATCTGAATATTCAATGTGAATACACCAGCAAACAAATGATGGAGGCCAAAAGTGAGAACGGGAAAAATCTAAAATAAAAAAATCGAAAAACCAAAATTATTCATAATAAAGACGTCCGGATAAGCCCCGGGGGATAAGCTTACTGACTTATCGAACTTAAACATAAGGATCTCAAGTAGCTTGCAAGTGATGGGAGATAACTGTGACAACTTTTTAACCTTATAAATGTCTCAGGTTAGCTTCTTTTCTCGTATTTTGACAGAAAGCCATATTTTTCATATGTGTTGGGTAAATACCGAGGTATTGTTAATTTATTTTCTGCATATACGCATTTCGACAACTTATGTCGCATCAGTGCAGATAAAACCAAAACATTTGGAAGTCCATTTTACCGAAAACGTGTAAAAGCTGATAGAGAACAAATAACCAAAAGGATCTAAACAGAAAGCCAAAATTTAGCTAAGGACAGAGCTATGCATGGAAATACTCCATAGTTTTAAACAAAATTTTGTAAAATTTAGATATTGCACATTTCAATAAAATCGGTTTTCGGGTCAGCACCGAAGTACTGAATACTGGGTTGGTGAATACCCTCGGGATTTACAGTCCACCAGCAGAGGCAACGGCTCAGTGGTAATAAATAACAACTTACCGAAGTAAAGGATGCATTATGAAATTAGTCTCCAATTGTTGTTTTGCCATTGAAGTACCAGCTACATGTTCATTTACAAACAACAAAATACCGAAGTTACTGTTAACTTAGTGTCTGCATATGGTCATTTCGAAAACTTATGCCTTTTCAGTGCAGACCAATTAAAAAATTTGGAAATCCATAAACCGATATATGTGTCAAAGCTGATAGAAAACGTATAACCAATGACAAAAAAAATAGAAAAGACAAAATCAGCTAAGGACAGAGCTACATGTATGCAAGAGGAGCATGCTCCTAGTTTTAAACAAGATTTTCTACCGGTTTCGGGCCAGCACCGAAGTACTGGCTGCGGGGTTGACGAATTCCCTTTAGGACTGTCAGTCCATCAGCAGTGGCTTTGACCAAGCTGTAAAACATAAGTTACTGTGAATTTGGTTGCTGCATATGGAAATTTCGACACTTTATGTCTCTTCAGTGCACATCAATCAAAAGATTAAAAAACCCATAATCCGAAATATGTGTAAAAGCTGAAAGAGGACAAGTTATCAATAGAAACTAAATAATAAAAAAAACAAAATGAGCAAAGGACAGAGCTATGCAAGATGGAAATACTCCTTAGTTATACCCCACCCAACGAAGTTGCGGAGGGTATAATGTTTTTGACCCGTCCTTCAGTCCGTCCGTCCCTCAGTCCTGTTCTTGTCACTACAATGTACAACTCCTGTGTAACCGCTTGACAGATTGCTTTCATATTTAGCAAGATTGTTGGTCATGATGTGTAGATTTGCATACTACACCACCATATTGACTGGATAGTTTTTGTTGGAGTTATGGGACTTAGACTATTTTCAGTTAAAATACCAAAGTATCATCTTGTCACTGCAACTCCTCTGAAACCGCTGAATGGATTGCTTTCATATTTAGTAGGATTGTTGGTCATGGTGTATAGATGTGCATACTTTACTGCCTTATTGATCGGATTATTATTATCGGAGTTATTGGACTATTTTCAGCTAAAACAGCAAGTATCATCTTGTCACTGCAACTCATCTGAAACCGCTTAATGGATTGCTTTCATATTTGGTAGGAGTGTTGGTCATGATGTGTAGATGTGCATATTATACTGTCTTGTTAATAGGATTAATTTTATGGGAGTTATTGGACTTCGACTATTTTCAGCTAAAACACCAAAGTATCATCTTGTCACTGCAACTCCTCTGAAACCCCTTCAATTATCTTGTGCAGAATGATTGTGCATATATCAAAGATGTACATGCTACTTGGATTTTGATTTTTGATCATTTTTGACAAAATTTCACATTGATATGTCATTTTTATGTATGATATTGTTTATAGATACTCCTTTTGGAGTTCAGTAATGCAAGAATTTCTGATATGTAGGGGCGTGGGGTATGTGAGCTTGCTCACTAAGGTTCTTGAATTTTAAACAAAATTTTCTTTAATTTAGTTATTGCAATTTCCAAATGAAAATAGGAAAAAGAAGGGAAACGGGGAATGTGTCAGAGACAACGACCCAAAGGGGAGTGATAACAACTCAAAGCCATCATAAGATCTTCAATGAATCGGTTTTCGGGCCAACACCGATCTAATGGCTTATGGCTTGGTGTATACCCTCGGGGACCAGCAGTGATATCACCCCAGATAACTTATGTCTCTCCGACAAATGATACAGTTATGCGTGCTCCTGTAATCTTTTTATCAATTAAAAAAAAATAATTTACGAATTTCTCTCTCTGTAGACAGTATTTTTTGGCTATAATAATGATCGCATCGATTCGCACTTGGCCGATAGTGTAATACATCGGCAAGCGAACACCGAGGCAATAATGATGAAGGTGTAATTTTTTGTTGTTGTTTTTTTTCAAATGGGTTCAGAACCAAAAATTAAAAAAAAAATATATATAGCTTATTGTAATATTTCAATCTAAGCTGTTCACATGCACCTATTATTCCTTTAATTTCTTTCCGGAATGTAAAAGGTTCATCGGCAAAGCAATATTTCAATCCAGAACCCATCCGTAAACGTCAGTCATGTTAAAACAAACCTTTAAGAATTCCTTGATTACATGGTGATGTTGTGCACCTTATTAGTATTTATAATAACACGCTGATATCTTGAGTTTCCCATAGCCATACACATTATAATTAGGGAGTACTGGTATGTTATCCGAAACTCATCCTAAACCAATGAATGGAATTTGATGAAACTTTCAGAGAATCTTTATCACATGATGCCATAGAGCATCTCCTATTTTAGATTTTGATCTGACTAATTTTTGGGTTTCCAATAGCCATACATGGACGTATATATACATTATCATTAAGGGATACTGGTATGGTATTCGCAACTCATCCTGTGCTAATGTATGAAATTTGATAAAACTATCAGTGAATCTTTATCATATGATGCCATAGTGCATCTCTTGTTTAAATAGATTTTGATCTTACCAAATTTGAGGGCTTCCCATAGCCATACAAGGACTTACCCATGCATATGGTATCCGCAACTCATCCTGAACAAATGCATGGAATTTGATGAAACTTTCAGAGAATCTTTTCATATGTGCACATCGTATTTTATATTTTGATTTGACCAGTTTGGGGTTTCACATAGCCATACACGGACTTGGCTATGTGCTGTACTGGTGTGATATCTGGAACGAGAATGGAATTAGATTAAACTTTCAGAGAATATTCATCACGGTCATGATACCATAGTGCACTTCTTATATTAGATTTTGATCTGTTTAATTAAGGGGTTTCCTATGGGGGCGTTGGGATGCGTTCACAAAGCACCCGTTAAATTTTCCGTTGTTAAAATCTGTATTCACAAAGCCTCCGCTATTTAACGGGCCCATTAACGTCCCCGTTAAGCGCTTAACGGGGGAAATTAACGGGAAGGATAGCGGACCCGTAAAGCGGGCGCTTAGCATTAATTTGAAAATTATTGATTACAAATTATAGCAAATACAAATAACAAAACACCGAAATAAGTGTTAATTAAGGTTTCTACAAATGGCCATTTCGACAACTTATTTGAAAACTTATAAAGCTACCGGAAGTTTTCAGGTTTTGGGTAATTGTTCGTTTGTATCTCGTTTAAAAGTAGACTTATTTACCATGTTTTTATGAAATTGTTTAAGATATGCACAAAAAATATACTCAGTTCTTGTTCTGCATCCTGAAGTAACCATTGATTTTCCATGATATTTGCAAATGATATATTTTTGTTAAAAGATACATTAAAACAGCCAAAAACCCGTTTGACTAAATTTATCTACCCTTTAAATTAGGAACTCTTCAAAAAACTAGCCAAAAATTGTACCTCCAATATAGGCGCGGTGGTTTGGACAGGTCTTGAAAATCATACTGTAACATTAAAGATCGTTTACTACCATGATTAATACAAAACAGAGCTTCCAATCTCATTATTACAGAAGACGCTGAAACTGCAAATTACATTACATTATAGGAGATCAAGTCGTTGTTATATCAACCCGGAAGACATTTGTCAACTGTTCGATGTGAAAAAAAACTAAATTCAAATCTGATTGTGTTCGACAGCTTATTCGTGCCAAGTAGAGAAAAAATCTTAATTAAAATCGTTTATACGATTTTAATTCCGTTTGTACGATTTTTTAAAAGTCGTTTGTACGATTTTAAAACTGTTAGAACGATTTTAAAAATCGTCAATAGAATTTTTCATCCAATCAGAATTCGCGATACGTATAGCTTAACTCTTTTTAACGGGCCCGTTATTACATCACCATCTAACTCGACGATGCTTGTGAATACCACTTTGAAATTTTACGGGCGTACCTGTTCAGTTATCCGTTAAGTTACCTGTTAATTTAACGGTCCCGTTAACTAACGGGTGCTTTGTGAATAGGCTCCCTGAACTCATCAGAAAAGCAATGAAGGTCACCTCAATGGTAATTAAGAAACATTCAGAGAATCTTAATCAAGTGAGGTTTTCTTGTGTGCAAATAGGGCGTAAGATCCGATCATTTAAACAGTCTTCCTGTATTTTGGTTTCTATAAGTAAATTCCGATTGCCATAAAAAATTATCCAAAAGATCTGTCGTACTCTGCCTAACAGTCCTGTTGATAAGTCGTCTGATTTGTTCAAAAAGCTATCATATCTACCGATCATATACCGATATACCATCTCAACCGCGATAGTATCATGTGCAATGCAACTTTTCAGATAAGTATTGTTCTGACAAGCACCAGATTGATTGATTGTTATAGCTTAACGTCCAGTGAGCAATATTTCAGCTATATCAGAAAGAGAACTAGTAAATTAATTAATTAAAAGAAATATAAGTAAAAAAAAAAGAAACAAAGGTGGAACTTACAACCGGGACAAGGAGTTATGATTGCCACTGGAAAATGGGAGAAATGCCAGTCCCGCTGACATTGCTCTCTTTAGACAATATAGAAGGGGTCTTAAGGTAGATAGACAGTAATATTCATATCCATGAGATTTTGCTGCAAGTCGGCATAATTGAAGAATCAATCCTACCTACACAAAATATACAATAAAAAGTATGGGTCACCATACTTGTTTTTTCTATAATTGAGATCAAAGTTTGCTCATTTTTAGCCATTTTTTCACCGAAGTTTACAAAGAATGCACGGAGAAAATATGGAAAGGCATTTTAGCTTAATAGAAATGAACTTTTTATCCATGAGAATTTGATGTATTTTTGTGAACAGATAGTTTATGATGTAATTTATTGGTTACAATTAAAAAATGAATATGTCACCATGCTTTTAACGGAGATATTTTACAAAGTTTCCGGATGAAACATTATTTTCGGGAAAAGGGAGTTAATTCGCGGCAAAGTAAACGAAATATGACGTTTCACATTTGTCATTCAATTGTGACGTCACAAAGGAAAAGCCGTCAAATTACTGTTCCGGTCCGAAAATCAAACCTACCCCGTACCCGACTCTTTATTTTTCTTATGCGCGATTGCATTGCGCAGCGCAACAGTGTCTATCTACCTTAATACTGCATGGAGCATGGCGTTTTCCACACAGTTTGACTACAATGGTTCGAGGTCAGGCTTTCCGTATTATGACCTGACTACTCTTCATTAACAGGGCATTCCCCTATCCACCAACTGGGGACGCGCCCAGCAGCTCTGTAGCCGAAGCCCCTGAACCCAATTCAGGTGCAGGGACAAGCACCAGAGAATGGATAATTTACACATATACAATTATAACTGTAAACCATGCAGAGACACCTTTACCAGTATATATATAAAATCAACAATAGTTTGTAAATTGACCTAAATTTGAGCCCTGACATTGAACACATTAATATAAATATTACATAATGAAAAAGCAGTAGACAAACAAACAAAAATATAGACGAAAACAAAAACAGAACAATAACAAAAACAAACAAACAAACAAACAAACAAACACAAAAACCAAAGAAATAAAAAAAGACAAACATACAAACAAAAAGCAGAAAATTATGATTAGATACAAGAAAACGACAGAGAAAATAGTATTTCTTGTTCAGACATAGCCGATTTAAAAAAAATTTGCCTTTCTTTGTGTCCCTCCTCTGCCGTAATTCTTAACAATTAAATTGATCACGATAGTCTTTAGATTGTCCAAGCATTTTGCAAGATGACCGTCAGTGGGGAATATTATATACGTACTGCCTGTTGTAGAGGGTGTTATGCTGGAATATCACACGAAGTAAATATATCACCCGAGACGTAGTCGAGGGTGATATATTTTCTGAGTGTGATATTCCAGTATTACACCATCTATACAGGCAGTATTGTTATATTATACTGAATACACTTGCCAATACATCACTAATGACTCAAGTAACACAACGGAAAAATATTTAAAACAAAAAACACCCCTAACTGCCCCCCAAAAAGACAAAAAACAAAATAAAACAAACAAAAACAAAAACTATAACAAAGCACAAATACCGAAACAAAACAAAAGACTAAAGAATATAAAACAAAACAAGAAAAAGAAAAAAAATCAAAATAAAACTCTACAAATGCATGTAGTTTACAAAATAATACAACCATTAAAACATTAAATGTAATCAATATGAAATATTGTTTTATTGAAATATATTTTTCGAGGAATGAAAATTAACTTTGTGATTATTGTTTGCTGCATGAAACTGTATACATTAATTAATTCAATTACATTATAAATGTAATCAAGAGGGTGATATATCGACAGGAGTGTGATATATCGAGAAAAGGGTGATATATCGGGTTGATCTGTCAGGGTGGTATATCGGTGCAACCAATGGTTGTCTAGTGGGCGGAGCTAGTTAGGAATAGATTAAAATAACACATGCTAATCATCCAATAGAATATGAGGATTTTTGTATGAAGTATAATATAGTTTTATATTTGTACCTGTGCTATTCCCCCCGCTTCCACTGGAAATACTTGGCAAATAACGAAAGAACTATACCAAGGTGGTCTCCTTAAAAATATCACAAACAAAAGGAAAAAATATGATATCTACTACGAAACAAATAGAAGTGTTTTTTATATACAAAAACGAATGTCTCCCCCCAATACATATCTTCTTGGAGATGGTTTGTATCTTTATATGCTGCCATTGCATTTGAATATTACTAACTTGGGTTGAAAGCCAATGAGAGATGTGGGAAAATTAGCGTCGACAAACTTAATTTATCAAAATTTTATGACAAATAGGAGCATAACTGCCACAAAAATTGCACGATCAATCCTTCCGGACAATATGCACAACAAAACACGAGGGACAACAATTCTGTAAAGTTTGGTTGAAATTCAATGAAAAGTGTGGAAAGTTGATTTAGCAAAATTCTATGTCAAAAAGGGACATAACTCCAATACAAAATTAGTCTGGATCATTCAGACTCTTTACATTGAAAATGGAGAGTCTGGATTCAGTATATTTTCTTGTAACGTTAAAACGAGGCTTACCAAAAGTTTGGTACTGGATTATGATTGGACATTATCTGATTGGTCGGTACACGTAAATAAATACATACAATGTAAATAAACACACGTGTTGATGAGCACGTGTTGCACTACTTGAATACAAATCGAGACAACTATTTAATAGTGACGGAAGTAAGAAGGGGAGCTCAGAGACATTTAATTATTTAATTTTGTTATATAATATATGTCTCTGGTGAGCTTTATTTACAAATTAAAAACAAACGAGTGAAAATACACAGTTGAATGTTTCAAAACCGCTCTTGACTCCGTCGCATAATCAAGAGATATATGATATTGGAAGGGGGCTTTGTATGTTTCCACACACTCACAAACTTTTGAAGTTCTAGTGACAGAATCTGCACATCGGATGAGTATTTTGTTTAGCTCGCGGAGGTTTGCAAGCTTTACCAAGACGACAGGATCACCCATTTTCTTACATACTCCCAAATAGTATGGAATTTATTGATTACAATGGTTTAGAATGTTGGTATTATAACTATTTTCTGGGGTGCCTATGTAAGCGTACTTTCTCTCCGGATATATAAACAACAATTTGTTCCAGGTACGTAGCTCCCTTTACGCAAAAAAAAACAACATTTCCCCGACTTTTTGTAGCGGAGGCATGAAAATAGAAATAAATAAAGAAAGAAAACAAGTAATGTTTGTATCCAGGCTTACAACACCCCGGCAGACATCCACTAATTTATGTCAAAAAGAAAAATGACGAACGATTATGCACAGAACCTGGTAGTCCTTCCGTTGAAGCTGATACAGGTGGTCCTGGCTAGTTCTTAAAACGTAGAAGATGATGCTGAGTTTCTAACTTGGAGCTTTTCCTTTACGGTCAGTACTCCATTTCTACCCTAGTGCATTTTATTTAAAAGGAAGGGATACACTTCTAAATTAAATCCTCTGTTACACCTCCACCTAAGAGCTATAATCGATCAGTGTTCCCCCATTTCATTGAAACTCTTTGCAGGTGATGAGAGATTTTACGTTTTGATACGTTCTCATGATTTACCGATTTCCAAATTGAAGCTGCGTTTTGCAGAATATGCTTCAAAACCAATTACCACTTTATTCAGGAACTTGTGTCGAGGTCTGCGATACACTTCACTTTGTCGTACTTAACTTCATTGGTGCAAACTCCTTTGAACTCGTCTGTTTCTTTCAAGTCGTGTGATGTTTGTGCTTCAAAATTATCCCTCTTTTAAAACCTACAATTTACTTTATATAAAACTTCCTTTATAAATGAAAGGAGCGATACGTACCCTAGTACTGTCGTTAAAGTTTTTCTTTCAATTTTTAACTTCAACCCATATTATCCGCAGTTCAGTAAGTCGAAATGAAGAATCTAATTATCAAAATACATGTACATGCATTTTAATGCAACCCCCCCCACAAAAAAAAAACAAAAAAAACAAACAAAAACAAACAAAAACAAACAAAAACAAAACAAAAAAAAAATCCACCCCCCCGAATACTCTATTTCTCTGTCCAGTATGGTCTACTATCCCCCCTCCCCCCACTCCCACACACACAAACTTCTAGGATATTATCGAAATTATCTTTCCACTTCAAATAAATTTGAACACTATAATTTGAGTGATTCACAAAATTGCATTTAAAATTTTTAATGTTGCAGATAAGGCCCAATTTCAACGAACTACGTCTGTGTAACTTGAATCAAAATCCTTGTGTTGTCTCTGTGATAAAGTTTTAAGCTCACCTGGTGTTTTTGACATAACTTGGCGTCCGTCGTCCTTAGGTCGTCCGTCCGTCGTCAGTCGTTAACTTTTCATTCAAAAATGTTTTCCTCTGAAAACATCGGAACCAAACTTGGTCACAATAGTCCTCGGGTAGTCCCCTTTAAAGATTATATCCGGCTTCTCCGCACCTCATCCAAGATTGCCGCCAGCGGGAACATAGTTTAATATAGGAACCCTAAGGGAAATGCATTCAAAAATCTCCTCAAAAACCAAAAAGCTAATTAGAACCAAACTTGGTGACAATAGCCCTTGCGTAGTCCCCGTAATTCAAAGTATGTGGTTTTTATGTTTTTACATCATCCAAAATGGTCGCAAGCGGTAAACATAGTTTAACATTAGGACCCTTTGGGAAATGCATTCAAAGATCTCCCCTAAAACCACTGGGTCAGTTGGAGGCTAACTTGGTCACAGTTGTCCTTGGGTGATACCCTTTAAACATTTAGTCTGGCTTATACACATCTCATCCAAGATGGCCACCAGCTGTGAACATAGTTTAACAAAGGGACTCTATGGGAAATGCATTTTAAGACTGTATCCTCTGAAACCAGTAAGCCAGTTTTAACCACACTTAGTCACAACAGTCCTTGAGTAGTCTCCTTCAATGTTGTGATTTTTATGTTTGTACCTCATTCACGATGGCCACCAGTGACGAACATAGTTTAACAAAGGGGCCTCATGGGAAATGCATTCAAATGTCTTCTCTTTTGAAACCACTCGGCCAATTTGAACCAATCTTGGTTACAATAATCTGTTGGAGGCCGTTTTCAAAGTTTGTGATTTTTATGTTCCTTTCTTATCCAAGATGGCCACCAGCCGAGAAAATAGTTTGCAAAGGACTTTATGCATTCGGATGTCTTCTCAGAAACCACAGCAACAATTGTCACATTAGTGTAGGGTGGCCCTTTTAAAAGCTGTGTTGATAATGATCATATGTATTCCAAGGTAGAATCAAGTGGCAATAGAACATTACACTCATTGCCACTGGGATTGTCAGAAGGCCATAGTCAGGTGAGCGATACAGGCTCTAGAGAGCCTCTTGTATTTAATAATTTGTATCCCCCCGGTTAGCGAAAGCGGGGGATTACGTAATGCAATCCGTCCGTATGTACGTACGTACGTATGTGTGTAGTGCTCCCCGATAGATCTGGAGCTATAAGAGATACAACTTTGAAACTTGGCACCATACTAGAGTATGATCTGCAGTATCGCGCTATTGGTTCGGAATTTCTGTCAAACGCCCAAGGGGGAAATTATGGGCGAAAACGAATTTTTGAGACATCCCATAATTGAGGAAATCTCCAAGGCTATTTGGGCTAGAGAGTTTAAACCAAGGAATCGACTCACATAATATGTTGCAATTTCACAGAGGGCGTCGAAATTTTCGTGTGAACTCCTCAGGGCATGGCCTCTAGGGGGACCAAAAACGAAAAAATTGATTCAGCTGGAACTCCTCTAAGACCTTTAGTTGCAGAAACCTTATAATAAAGGTATAAGTATCACTATAACAGTTGTCTGTGCTGAAGGTTTCGGAATGTTGAAATTTGCCCTCAGGGCGGAATAATGAGCGAAATTGTATTTTCAGTTATCCAGTGATTTGCGAAATCTTTTGAAGTATTTATGTTTGGAAGCTGAAACTTTCTATATGAGTTCCATTATATTCATCTAATTTACTAATGATAGAGAACATTTGGCATGACCCCTGAGTTCCTATCGTTATTTATGTTTGTCTCTTGTTTTCATTATTGTTTTTTTTTTGGTGCAGTTTGCTTGTAAATTGTGGCATGTGATTGTAGTTCCTGGCCATTGTAGGCGTTTGCTGTTATCCTGTTTTTGTAACCTTAAGGGATCAAAAACGTAAAACAATAAGTACTCGGCATATGACTGGAACTTAATGTATAATTTTCATTTTGTGGTTTACATTTTTTGGGGGAATAACTTGAATTGCATTTGAAATCCAAGATAAGAATTTAGAATTTTGACTTCGTTGCCAATTTGGTTAATTTCTTGAAAATTTCAAAGAACAATAATTTTGAAATTTCCAACATGAAATCACACTAAAAAGTATTTCTTTAATGTCATCAGCTAGTATATGAACACTTGGACTTCAAAAATATGACTCTAAAATTGGTAAATTTCCTGAAACTCTTTAAAAGACTTATGACTTTTGGGGATTTTACCTAGCAACCACATTTTTTGTTGCCTTATTGTATCAATAATCATTTTTCAATAGTCTTTAGTTCTGATTTTGGTTAATTTCCTGACTGTCTTAAAGACCCGTTATTTTTAGGAATTCTGCCTAGCAATCATATCTCTTTCAATTCCCTACAGTAATGATGATCTTTTTCAATAGTAAGTCTGCAAAAATCTCTAATTCTATAAATCAAATTTATATTGACCATTTCTATACATTTTCAAAACAAAACTTAAGTATGGGTCCAAAAAGGGGAGCGGGGATTGCAATCTACGATTGACCTTTTTTCTTATTTTCGTGTTGTATTTTTATCAAAGATAGCCGCCACTTAGCGGGTACATTAACTTTGGACTATTTGGCAACACTTTCAGAGATCTTTCATGGAACTACTTCGTCAATGAAACCAAACTTGACTACTGTATAGTGTTTGGGAAGTCCCCTGTTAAAAGGTTGGCACCGTTTTTATTCAAGATAGCCGCGGCAGTCGTGAGCATATTTCAACAATGGACTCTATTGAAAAACACATGATTGGATCTTCTTCGCTGAAACAACTCTTCAGATTCAGTTTAAACAAAACTTGATCACAATAGTCTTAGTGTTCAGGTTCACAATTTTTCCAAGAAATACAATTTGTATGACAAAACCACACACACACACAGAGTATAGAAATTAAAACAGAATTATTGTTATCTTCTGCATGGAACTTGAAATTTCCAGGAAACAACAAGAAGTTCAGAGACTTAATAAACCAAGCAATGGAAAAACGACTTTATTCAGTGTTGTTCTTCATCTTGAAGTCACCGTGAGGCCTTCAACAATGAGCTTTGTTCACACCTCATAGTAAGTTCAAAACGGCCCCTAGCAGCGGTTGATAGTTTTGCTTGCCATGGATGTAACGTTGCTTCAACAAACATTAATTAAACTGGCAAAGTATCCTTATATTCACTGTTATCCAATGCCCGACAAAGGCACCAGTGTCCCAAGATGGTGGACAATAACAATATACAGACAAACAAAGGACACCCATCAAGTCGATTGTAAGAACATTTTGAAATTGCAAAAAAAATAAATAAATAAAATAAAATAATTCTCCCAAAACCAAGTAAGCCTGAAAAAAAATATGTTTTTGTCATGGGGTCAAACTATGTTCCACTATGTTCCGACATATTTTTTCTCAAATAGGTACAAAATGAGCAATCTTCGTAAAAGACCTTCCTTATACATAATTCCAGCGAAGTTTAATTAAATCATCTTCAATAGCCAAATGACGTTTTTCCAATAGATTCCAAAACTATGTTCTGTGATTGTGGCTCCAAATAGAATCAGTTATTATTGTAATTAAAGGACCCTGGTATAAACATTCCTGTGAAGTTTTGTTTTGAATTTTCTTAAGGATTTTCAGTGGGCGGGTGAATACCCTCGTGGACTAACAGTCCACCAGCAGAGGCATCGACCCAGCGGTAACAAATAACTAAATACCGAAGTTACTGTGAATTTATTTTCTGCAAATGCGCATTTGGACAACTTTATAATGATTTATTTTTGTAAAGTTTGGTAGAATTCAGAGGAGATTATCAAAATGTGATTTTCTCATAGGACCAATGTTATACTAAGTTTGTGGTGGTCCGAAGTGTTTTCGCTGAACTTTGTTAAGGCCCTTCCCAAAAATCATTCTAGAACAGTTGCTCCAATAATGAATATGATGTTTTCACATAGGGTTTTATATGTTACGTATGTTCCGCGCTGACGGCCCTATTTTAGTCAGATCGGAACGTTTCAGAGGAGATGATCAAAATATGATTTCCCCATAGGTTTTAATAGCACTGGTGACCATGTTTTTGTCCTATCTGAATTTCTGATTTTCACTTGTAATTTTGTGACAATCTTTCATTCATTCCACTCATTTAAAAAGGCATCATATCATTGATCATCTGTTGATCCAAGCGGACAGAGGCGGCGTAACGTCTTTATTATTGTTGGTATTGATATATGTGCTTGGTATATATATATATTTTTTTTTTTTTGCCAAAACATTATATGAAAAAGCACCAGGACCAAGATGCAGAATAGTTGAAAACAAAAGAAGAATGAGAAACAAAATCATTTTTTTATATCATGATCTTCATTTGATAAAACTATCTTTCGTTGTTTGCATCTTTTTATGCATATAGATAAAAAAAAATTATCTCATTGTTGTCCCTACAGTCCTTAAACTAAATAGTATGAAATTTTCAAATGCATAGAATTTGTAGCACGTCAAAAATACTTGTAAAACCTAGTCAAATCACCTATTATACTCGCTGAAACCCTCAATGCTACCATATTTACAGAGGCGAAATTGCAAAAATAAGTTACATGACCCCCCCAAAAAAAGAATAATAAAATAAAAAACAAGCGTTTCTGCAGAATTCTCAATTACCTTTCTTACAGTACGCGACACTTAAAAGGATGACACTTAAAACACATTAGTCATGACATGTCATTGCAAAGATTAGCTAGCACGATAAAAAAAAATCCACACTTGTACAAATGTTGTGTGGACTTGTGTTTATTTACTATCTATCTGATTAGCTCCGCCTACTTTTTTCGCGCCGTCTATCGGTAACATGTATTTGTGCTGTGTGGGACCAGACTCTCTACATACATGTAAGAGTCTGTTTGAAGCAGACTAATAATAAATTGGCCGTTCAATCGAGCAAGACAATATGCTCAACTAAGCATGAAGGTCAATAATCCTGTGAAGTTGAAATACGATAAAAGATGTGGGAGAATTAGCGTCCACAAACTTACTTTATCAAAATTCTTCACAAAAGGGGCATAACTTCAACAAAAATTGTATTATCAATCCGGGTAGATAATATACACAACTAGGCATGATGGTCAACAATCCGGTAAAGTTTGGTCGAAATCCGATGGAAAATGTAGCAGAATGGGCGTCCACAAACTTTTTGACGGCGGGCGGACAAACTGACGATAGATTGAAAAGACAAAAACAGTATGTCAGGGAGACATAATAAGCAAACACACATAAGAACGCCACAAACTTAAGCACTAGCAGTGGGAACCCCTGCAAAAATTTGAGGCATCGTCAGGTTCTCCCGAAGGGTAAGCATGATTTGCTCCACGCATGACACCCGTCACACAACCAGCTAAAATTATAGTATTAAAGATCTGTGGTTAATGTCATTTTCTAGACCTTAGACAATTTAAACAATTTAAATCCATTGTACTTGTTACTTCTCTTTAATCCCCAAACAGTACCAAGATAAAGTTTGAAATATAAGTATTCGGACACATGCCGACAAATTTCCAGGGAAAATGGGCATTCTATTGTCTCCACAGTAGGTAACGTCGTCCTGCGAGGACATGATTTTCAACAATTTTCCCATAATGTTTTTATACGATTGTCATGGTTTCGACCCGATTTGACAAGCGGAAATACTCCTGTATGTTGTTATTCTCTATCATATTTTGCAATTTTTACTAAAATGATCTTTATACTTGTTATATACAAATTTGTATTATCAATATTACGTAGAAACCAGCGAATTCGGACGTGTTGTCCTGGAATCACTACTGATGTCCAAGGTTTTATACGATGTGTCTGTGAATTTATAGATATTTCAATTAAAATGATACCACAGCTTTACTTACAGGATATTCATCGAATTAGTAAGCGAAAATGATAGATGAAATTGAAATATAAGGTTTATTTTCAAAATTAACTGTAGCAACGAGGTAACATGAGGGATATAGCTTAGTAGACAAATGATTTGGATTTATTTTTTTTTATTCTTGAATCGCATAATTATCTTACTGTCTGCATTAAGTGTAAACAATATTTTATTCAAATAAGACATCCAAGGTAACAAAATGAAATGAAAATACATACAGGGGATTGGAAAACAAGTGAAAACACTTTTATAAACTCTTCTCCCAAGTGAAATCAGAAGTTGCTACAATATTTCGCACATGGTAATGATGACCACAAGAAAACAAAAACTAAAACATATAGATATGCAGCATTAAACCTCGTATACTATCTGCTTTTGTGGTTCTCATCCAGATATTCCATTCTTGAAATGAAAAAAATCTTACATAAGGAATTATCTGATTTATGAATGTGCTCACAAATGTGTTAAAATTTATATTTAAAAAAACATAATTTATTGATTGTCCAGCATAATGCCTAGTCAATATATTGCAATATTATGTACTAAAGGTGTCCACAGAATTTAAAAAAACTTTCTTCGGCTCAAGTGAACATGGTATACCAGAATACTGAGCATCAATCGGATGCAATTTACATCAAGTTTTTTACAAAAGGATATGGAGTAAATGAACATGAGACAATAACACATATGTTAACTCTTACTGCAATAATTTTAATGAGCTGTATGGCCATTTCGGAAATCAATTCCTCATCAGCAGCACTAAAACCCGAACAAAGGAAATCCATAATTTCAAAAAATGTCTAAAATGCATATAACCAAAAATGCATAAATCCAAACGAAATCCAAATAATCAGTAATATCAAACATAGCTAAGGACAAAACTACGATGGACGGAGTGAATCTAGGTTTTAGAATTTACATAAATTTAGATAATAGTAATTAAGTACATCGATTAAAACTGAGTGTCAGACAATTCAGTTTTCATAACATGAGAAACCATACAATGCGTACTAATATTTCAGACCACATAACTAACCAACCCTTACTATAGTTAAAAAAAGATAAGATAAGATAAGTTTTATTTAAAGTCGGCAAGACAGATAACAAGTAACATAAGCACTTAAGTGCTTTTGAACCGACATTACATACAATTGTTAAGACATAAACATGCGATACACAATAATATACATAAAAACATAAGCATGCAATACACACAAAGACTACTAAAAGGCAACAAGCACTACATACACAATATAATAAGACAAATAAAAACTACACATGCAAAAAGTTAAAAACACAATTAAGCACAAAGAGTCAAGCAAGTTAAGCAGTATGAAGCACATAAGCACTAAAAAGCACAAAAACAAGCTAAAAATGGAAGCAGCAAGTTGAAACAGCAAAATATAAAAAGACTAAAACATATTAAACAAAGCGATTATAAGCACAATTTATAAAAACAGTGGAGCATCTAATAGTATATAATAGAGACAGAAATTATAAATTTGGTATGCTGCACCAGCTTTTAACTATAATTTTTACATGCCAAACAAGTACATTCTTTTCCATTCCAAAAAGATAATTGAGTTTTGAATTCATTAAAATTTGTGATTATTCTGTAAGAATCGGGGAGTGAGTTCCAAAGTACTGGAGCAGCATATTTAAAGAACATCTTACCATATTTTGAAGTATTGACTCTAGGGACCTGTAAAAGATTAGAATAACGAAAATTATAACTGCTTTCCTTTTTCTGTATTAAGTCGCTCAAAACAGGTGGTGATAAGTTGTGCAAAATTTTAAAAGTTTCAGCTATTGCCTGAAACTTTTCAGGATTAGCTTGCATACAATTAAAATTAAACCAACTTATTAAAATATTGCTCTCTGACTGCAAAACACTTATTATTTGGCTAAAATCTGGAGAATGAAAAGATAGCGTATTGTCATCTGCATAATTATATAAATCACCTTTTTGTATGAAATACAAAATATCATTTATAAAGACATTAAATAGAAGTGGCCCTAAAATTGAGCCTTGAGGCACCCCTTTTTGAATTTCTGCCCAGCTACTTACACAATTATCAATTTTTATTTGTTGTTTCCTATTTGATAAATATGAATAGACATCAAATTCGTTTATCGCTACCATCAGCGATATGGAGTCCCCTATTTCTGCACACTACTTTCCTGTTAACAATAAATACCACATTCAGAAAGCCAGACTTACTTCTTGTCTGCGGTAAAACGGAACTCATATTAACGGGAAAACATGTGCATCGAACTATTTTTTATCGTCAGTATGGACACAATTCTCAAGTTTGTTTTATTTCGATTTACAAGTTAAGAGATGAATCAAATGTTACATGTTGGTTCATATTGAATATTTTGACACTGTTTAGAGAACAGTTGTTGTGTTGTGCTTATAGCTCTTAACGAAAAAGAACATCCGTTATGACCAGATTCTATAACGCAATTATGATAATCATCTCAATCATTTCAATTAAATGACGGAAAATCGCGGTAACAGACAATCCCTACCAACGACAAAAGGTTTACATATGACAGATCTCAACTATCCGAGTCGTAGGCATAACTTTGTTGTGGGACAGTGTTGTTCCTAAGGTTACATATTACAGATCTCAACTATCCTAGTCGTGGGCATAACTTTGTTGTGGGACTGTGTTGCTCCTAGGGTCGACCAATCAAATGCAGTTATGTTGTGACTAACTATATCAATAACTGGCAGTTCCTTTGCAAAAAGATGGCAAAATGCTACATTATAATACTTGCATTGGATATTCAGTTGTATTATGTATGAATGCACACAATATTTTGTCTGTTTCCGTCCACATTTCGTCGTGTGAATATTATACTGTTGTATATCACAATTTCCTGAAACTGAGAAAAATCGACTTAAAGTTTGAGGTCTATTTTTTTCAAACTGTTGATAGAAAGTTGCCTCAAAGTTTCAAAACGACATTTTGTACATAACAAGCAAGTAAAATTAATCTTTTAAATGAAGTTTATTCATTACATTAAAGAATTAATTCCCCCCTTTTTGGCTGTTGTAACATTCTGATTTTCAAATTCTTACTTTAAAAACACAAAAAATGATATAAGTCCTGGAGATGTAACATTATAGCAACTACAGGTTTGAACTTTCTTACGATTTTGCTACCCGGATGTCCATGCTTTTCTAATGGACAATGGAGATATAACAACGGGGGTACCCTGAAAATCATACAAAAACTCACTAATGTAGAGTGATCTCACCGTAGGGAGATAGATCAGTATAAAATTAGCCGAACTGCATTGTTATCTCCAATTTTTCAAAAAGTGGAGTTATAACAGTATAATATTCACACGACGAATTTTGATGACATAATGTTTTCTTTAACACAAAAGATGACAAAAGATATACACGTAACAAACTGACATTGGGGACAGATTTATTGAATTGGTTCTATTTCTGAAAAAAGCGAATTGCTTGTCAAAAGGAACAATACAACTTGTCATTAGCTCACATTCAAGGCCATTTCGACTATTTCGTGTGGCAGTGTTTCACTAAAATGAAAAAATCTATATTGTGAGCAAGTCGGAGGTTGTAAGCCTTGGCTTTTTAGGTGTGCATAATAGAGTTAAGCAATTGCGATTGGGAAACGCATCCAAAATTTTAAGAACAATTGCCCAGACTACTTTAAACCAACTTTTTACAGTTAGCGAATACTAGATCAAGTCGATTCAATTTTTCTGTTCCAAATATCAGAAGATTAGACTCTACATCATTCTTTTTATTGCTATTTCCGATTTAGTTGAATGCGGGACTGTGTTGTTTTTTGTCCAGTTTGGAGGACTTGTTTTTCAACAGACTATCGGAATTCCAATGGGCACAAACTGTGCACCTCTTTTAGTCGATCTATTTCTCCACTCATATGAAGCTGAATTCATCGAAGGGCTTCTTCAAAATAAAGATAAAAAATTGGCCCAGTCCTTTAATTTCAGCTTCCGTTATATAGATGACATTTTATCATTAAACAATCCTCGCTTTGGTGATTTTCTTCATCTTATCTATCCAAAAGAGCTAGAAACTAAGGATACTACAGATACTTCCACATCAGCCTCGTTCCTTGACCTTCATCTTGAAATTGACAAAAGAGGTACACTACAAACTAGGCTATATGACAAACGCGATGACTTCACTTTTCCAATAGTCAACTTCCTCTTTCTTTGTAGCAACATTCCTAAAGCACTAGCATACGGAGTTTACATCTCCCAACTCATTCGCTACTCAAGGGCCTGTGGTCGATACAGTGACTACTTTGATAGAGCTCGGTTGCTTACAAATAGGCTACTTAAGCAATGGTATGTTGCCCATAATTTGAGGTCATCACTACAGAAGTTTTACGGTCGACATCACGATCTTGTGGACCACTATGAGATATCTGTTTCCCAGACGACAACAGATCTTTCTCTTTGCCACTAAAGTTTAATTTTCCTCTACCGGAGTTGACTTTACTACCGGAGTTGACATGTTCCACACGGCGGGTGTCTTATAAGAAGCAGGAGATGCTTACTCTACCGGTGCACCTGATCTCACCCATGGTTTTTATTGGGTCCGTGTTGTTCATTTTTGTATATGTGCGTGTCTTCATTTTATTTTCTGTGCCGTGCTCATGTTATGTCTTCGTTTCTTCGTTTTTCCGACGTTACCATTGTCCTTGGATTGTTCTTTTCAGACTGACGGTTCGGTTCTCACTTGCTTTTGTTCTTAGGGTCGGCCACTTCTAGCGCTTCTGATGTCATTGGCAAACGAATGAAAAGCATGCGTCCATGCCCAAAAGCAAAGATACATGGATGTAGCGTTGTTCAACATTTAACAAGTGTAATCCACTCAAACCGGTGCTAGGGGCCGTTTTGAACTTACTATGAGGTAGGAGTTGCTATTTGTTGAAGGTCTCGTGGTGACTTTAAAGATGAAGAACAACAATGAAAGCGTTATTCCATTTGCTTAACATTACCATTTTGTCCCATATACACTTATCTCTCGTGCAGTGTGGAGTCCGTAAAAAGATTCCCCGTGCTAGACATGTATTCTCTTTTTATTTTGTCAGTTATGGTGTACTTGTTCATATGAAAATTTTTATATAAGTTCAACCTTTGGCTTTCTTGTTTTGTAAAAGTTAAGCTTTTGTTTTGCAATCTGAATCTCCCAATTTTACTTGCCAAGTTTTCTTACAATCAACTCAATGAGTGCCATGTGATCGTTTATATGTTGTGTTGTCTATTGGCCCATTTTCGGGCATTGAGTGAAAGTGTTTGTAAGAGAACTTTGCCCGACATGTTATGCTTGTAGACGACCCCGTACCCATGACAAAAAAGATGCATGGATGTTGCGTTGTTTAACATTTAGCAAGAGAATTCCGCTCAAACTGGTGCTAGGGACCGTCTTGAACTTACTATGAGGCAGGAGTGTTTGCTTTTTGTTGAAGTAATCATGGTGACTTCAAGATGAAGAACAACAATGAAAGCTATCTTACCGTGTACATGTATCTATAGGGATTTTGTTCCATGTATATTTATTCAATATCCCTTTATTTATTCATGGTACTTGATACTTCTCTGACCCACAAACAGTAAAAAACAAAATCTCTGCAGTTTATCGTTTATATACATTTATATGTAAAAGGTTCATTTATGAAAAAATTGTTTTTCCCGCTGGTAGTCATGCTTTATGTTTATATTTAATAAAATGGATAATTTTGATAAAGATCCGTCCATAATCACTCCACTACAGTTTAACTAAATTTTCTTCTTTGTTTTCAGGGCATATTATTATCTCCAATCAAATCCAATGTTAGATACATGTAATGCCCTGCGCTGACACTAATTTTTTTGCAAGGTTCGAATGAAATGAGCAGTGTTTGTAAAGCATTCCAATGCAGTTAAATTTGCTGAAATAGTTTTAGAACAGATGATGAAAATCACGTTTTCCCATGAGGCCTTGCTTTAAACTATGTTCCGTGTTGCCAAACATAAAGAATAAAGTGAACAATTTTCGCTGAGCACTGTCCATAAATGAAGAAAAAATAACACGAAAAACACTTACAATGGCCGAACATTACAATCACATGCCATAATCTACAAGGGAACTGTACAACAAAAACAATAAATGACAAAAGACAAACATAGACAACGATAGGAACTCGGGATATCCGGACTTGGTACCGGCACTAGCAACAGCTAGCGGTAGGGTTATTATAAACCGGTTTATGGGTACCCAAACCTCCCCTTTCTCTATCCCGTTTCCCTATAGTATAATAAATATACAAATAAAACCCAATACAGGTAGACCACTAAATCCAAAACCACAATCTTGAAAAGGAAAGAATAAGACAAAACGTAATTTAGAAAGATGGGTCAAAAAGTGCTTGCCGCTAAATTGTCGGGTAGCTCAAGGAGCCTAGAATGCTGCTATACATGTATCATTCCTGTAAAATTTGGTTGAATTTGCATCAATGTTTTAAAAGTAGATGATGAAATATAAGTTTTAGTATGACATTTCTATGGTCGAACAAGTGGCATCGAAATCAAGATAAAAATTCTTTACAGTCAGTACCTTAAAAGGGTTACAAAATATATACATATCAAACGGGAAAAATGACACTTAATGGCTTGATAATTTTGTTAAATGTAACTTTACATAAAATGTAGAGTGAAGAAAGAGAGTGACCAAATACTTTTTTTTGTAGGTCTCTGTATATTGTCTTTTTACTACCCCAGATATGTTTTAGAATGTCCTTGGGTGGGTGCAAAATTTGACTTCAGCTTAGCTCCAGTAAAAGTTTTGTCACTTGGTTGACCTTAGCAATATTAACAATACAGATGAAGGAAAATTGAAAGACGCCAAAATGTTAATTCAAGTTATGGTTTATAACAGTTGGAAAAAAGGCCTTTGTCAAAAATTGGAGTCACATCTAGCATAGAATGATTAAATCTGTGCATCTAGTGTCTGATACACTATCTCATAAATATCTTTGCAACTATGTACCGACTTGAAATAGAGGTTTTAACCAGAAGTATCCTTTCATATCCATGACATTCATTACATTTATCAATAAATAAAGTAAATATTCCACAGCTCAGAAAATATTTGCCGAATTCGAACACACATCGTGCCAAAAAAAATGTCACTAAACTTTCATTTGCCTTTTTACTCGCAAAAAGTATCTTCGTTGTACATCTATATGACTATAACTGGTTAGCCTCAAAATTCATTATTTTCTTCAAAGTGGAATGCAATACACAGGAATAACTTAATTATTTAATCTAATTTACATCGTTTAAATTCCGGGACCAATCGCATAATGGCCAGGTCAATTCGGGTAAAAGTCAGGACACATTAAAATTGAAAATCAGGAATTACGGTCTTCCAGAACAATTCATGGTGTTGTTCTCCTGTTGGATTTCGATGTATTTGAAGTGTCGATACTGTGTCATGTTTTATTTGAAAATTCGTGCTTTAATTATAGAGAAACTGTACTTTTAATGAAACTGGTATTTAGTTTATATTTCAAATACGCGTTCATGAATTTGAGAGATTACAAGGGTGTAGTATGATATATGATAACTATCTAAGATTTACTATTCAAATTTAAGGAAAACAACCTATCTTAAGAAATATGGTGAAAGCGTCGGCATGTTTACGTTTTTCAATGTTATTCGTGCTGAATCCGGGACAATCGGAGAAGAGCAGGACAATTTGTCGTAGAAAATCATGTCCTCGCAGGACGACGTTACCTACTGTGTCTCTTCAGAAGTGTTACGGTCGATACCACGATCTTGAGGCTTGCTGTGGGATACCTTTCCTCAATTCTCGTTCACAATAATTTTGTTCATTTCCTCTACTGGATTAAAATTACCGATATTGACATTTTCAAAAGAGCAGACGTGTTATAAGAACAGGAGATGCTTACTGTACCATTTCCTCTGATCTCAGCCATGGTTATTATTTGGGTCCCTGTTGTTCATCCGTATGTGTATCCCCATTTTTCTTTCTGTGCCATACTTATATGATATCTTTGTTTCTTTGTGTCCAGATGTTGTTATGGTGTTTGGGTCCGTGTTGTTCATCCGTATGTGTATCCCCATTTTCTATCTGTGCCATACTTATATGATATCTACGTTTCTTTGTGTCCAGATGTTGTTATTGTGTTTGGGTCCGTGTTGTTCATCCGTATGTGTATCCCCATTTTTCTATCTGTGCCATACTTATATGATATCTATGTTTCTTTGTGTCCAGATGTTTTTATTGTGTTTGGGTCCCTGTTGTTCATCCGTATGTGTATCCCCATTTTCTATCTGTGCCATACTTATATGATATCTATGTTTCTTTGTGTCCAGATGTTGTTATTGTGTTTGGGTCCGTGTTGTTCATCCGTATGTGTATCCCCATTTTTCTATCTGTGCCATACTTATATGATATCTATGTTTCTTTGTGTCCAGATGTTGTTATTGTGTTTGGGTCCGTGTTGTTCATCAGTATGTGTATCCCTATTTTTCTATCTGTGCCATACTTATATGATATCTATGTTTCTTTGTGTCTTGATGTTGTTATTGTGTTTGGGTCCGTGTTGTTCATCCGTATGTGTATCCCCATTTTTCTGTCTGTGCCATACTTATATGATATCCATGTTTCTTTGTGTCTTGATGTTGTTATTGTGTTTGGGTCCGTGTTGTTCATCCGTATGTGTATCCCCATTTTTCTATCTGTGCCATACTTATATGATATCTATGTTTCTTTGTGTCCTGATGTTGTTATTGTGTTTGGGTCCGTGTTGCTCATCCGTATGTGTATCCCCATTTTTCTATCTGTGCCATACTTATATGATATCTATGTTTCTTTGTCCAGATGTTGTTATTGTGTTTGGGTCCCTGTTGTTTATCCGTATGTGTATCCCCATTTTTCTATCTGTGCCATACTTATATGATATCTATGTTTCTTTGTGTGCTTATGTTGTTATTGTGTTTGGGTCCGTGTTGTTCATCCGTATGTGTATCCCCATTTTTCTATCTGTGCCATACTTATATGATATCTATGTTTCTTTGTGTCCTGATGCTGTTATTGTGTTTCGGTCCGTGTTGTTCATCCGTATGTGTTTCCCCATTTTTCTATCTGTGCCATACTTATATGATATCTATGTTTCTTTGTGTCCAGATGTTGTTATTGTGTTTGG
>MJUU01073194.1:0-26357 GCA_002080025.1 Modiolus philippinarum | reverse complement strand
TGTGCCATACTTATATGATATCTATGTTTCTTTGTGTCTTGATGTTGTTATTGTGTTTGGGTCCCTGTTGTTCATCCGTATGTGTATCCCCATTTTTCTATCTGTGCCATACTTATATGATATCTATGTTTCTATGTGTCCAGATGTTGTCATTGAGTTTGGTTGATTATTTTTCCCCATTTTTCCATCTGTGCCATACTAATATGATATCTATGTTTCTATGTGTCCAGATGTTGTTATTTTGTTTGGTTGATTATTTTTTCCCATTTTTCTATCTGTGCCATACTTATATGATATCTATGTTTCTTTGTGTCCTGATGTTGTTATTGTGTTTGGTTTATTATTTTTCCCCATTTTTCTATCTGTGCCATACTTATATGATGTCTATGTTTCTTTGTGTCCTGATGTTGTCATTGTGTTTGGTTTATTATTTTTCCCCATTTTTCTATCTGTGCCATACTTATATGATATCTATGTTTCTTTGTGTCCTGATGTTGTCATTGTGTTTGGTTGATTATTTTTCCCCATTTTTCTATCTGTATGTCTATGTTTCTTTGTGTCCAGATGTTGTCATTGTGTTTGGTTTATTATTTTTCGAACCGACGGTTCGGTTGTCACTTACTCGAAAAATTGCTTGATTTAAATCCCACTTATCATCCTTTAGGTGACAATGAAAGTCATTTTACTTGTCTTTTCCGGAATAGGACGAAAGGAGTAATTAATAAGTAGGTACTTCATATAATTGTTCGTTGAATTGAATACTTTGTACCATGAAAAAGAAAGGAAATGGGGTAAATGTCAAGGAGACAACATCCCATATCCAGGTTAAAATCACAAAAACAAAACATCTAGGGGTCACCATATGGTCTTCAACACAGTGAGGAACATCACACCATATAGTAAGCCCTAAATGGCCCCGAAAAGGTAAAAAAGTGAATAAATCAATGGAAACAAACCACATCCAATAAACCAAATATCAAGAAACTAAAATTTTATAAGAAGACAAGGACAAGCCAATGAACAACATATTCCTGACTTGGGACAGGCGCAAAAATTGCAGTGAGGTTAAACCCTATGTGTGGTGAATGGCTAAAAATAAATACACAAAAAGACTCACAGTAAAAATCAATATAGAAAAAAATCCAACTTATCAAGACGAGTACCCTTACAAAGAAGTACATAAAACATGAAGACAATACACACAGGTACTGTCCGGACAAATGCTCGCAGTTAATGACAGCTAGCTAAGGACATAATTTATATTTATATCATATATTATTTGTGTCAACCATCGTATAAAAATAAACACTAGTAAACTGTGTGGAAAACATTGACAAAAATACATGTAGGTGTTTTAAAAGGTTGTCACGGTAGCTGGGGTTTGCACTAAAATAGGATTTGTTTTTAATCGTCGAAAAGTTCAGATGCTCCAACTCTGTCTGTGCTTGAAGTCTATCTACATCCGACGCTTCTTTGAACTGTATGTATTAATAGCATACTGTTTGCTGGTCCTTGTAGTCATACCCCTTTTCAATTTTAATTTGAAAAAGCTGATCAAATGATTTGGAAATGTTGATTCATAATTATTATGTACTATTGTAAAAAAGAGTAGTTCTGGAACAACCCGCTCACAAATATAGCAAATATGAAGATAGAACCGAGACTGAAATAAAGCAATGCTAATCTTCAAAATTACCATTATAATTTATGATCATTTATGATTTCAAAATTACTGCAAAATCCAGTTTTTATCCGTATTAGACGTTAGATTATATACAATGATCTACAATGGTGCGGGTTAAGGTAGATCGACACTAATACACGGCGCATTCGCTTGGCGCATTTGTGAAACACGAGTCAGATGCGGAATTGACTTGATTTTCAAGCCGGAATATTCCTGTATTGGCCTATTCATTGTGACGTCATTATAGATTGGCATACACTTTCCCGCGAATTAGCTCCCCTTTCCCGTAAATATTGTCTATTTCGTAAACTATATAAAATAACTTTCTTAATCAAACGGTGACATGTAGATTTTTTCAGCGAAACAGATAGCTTAAGTGTATATCTATGAAATATCAAAAAATAATAAAAATCTGTCTGATAATTATTTTATATGAAAGATAAACAATAAGCATGTTCTCACTGTTCCCTATATATTCTTTGTAAATATTGCTGAAAAATACTGAATTTCAAGGCCGGATTACAGGAAAAGATGATCGGTGACATATAATTTTTATTTTATTTTTGGAACATATAGGTTAAGGCCTACAAAATATCTTAAAAGAAAAAAATTGTCTGATATTTTTATTAGGATCGAACTACCTTAATTAGTGACATGTGTGGATTTATGGATATTTTGTGGGCAACGTTGTCAATACTGATACCTAAATAGGTGAATATATAAAAAACATTAACACATCTACAGTGTATATCGAAATTTCGACCTATTCCTCAAAATCCTGATGCAATTGTCTGTAATAAAAATAGAACCTAACAAAAGTAAACTACTGAGAGTAATGACTGTCAGAAACGACAGTGATCTCTGCGATCACTATTTGACCCAAATAACAGTTGTGATAGACTTTTGGCGTAATTTTGCGTAATATTTTTGAACTCAATTTATCGTTTGTCATTGTTTTAAGGATATAAAGATGTTAGGTTGAATTAAAAAAAAAATAAGAATAAAAATAAATATATAAATAAAATAAAAAATAAAAGTAAGTAGTCTTTGAAACCTCCAGGAAATATTACAACTTTGAATAATATATTTTGGAAATATAATTTGTAAAATAGGGGATAATTACAAAACTACCGAACAGAATTGTCAAGAGCCAAAGTACCACAGGCTAAAATGACAAACCAAGTGGAAACAACCGCCCTTACTTGATACACGCATTTCAAAAGAAATGATGGGTCAAACCTACTCTTCCATTGCGGTAGTGTCCGGTAGCAACTCAACGTCAATGGCTGATATAAATTGGCATCTTACATTTTTGTAATTAAAATAGTTAAGATATGTGTTCTGATTGAAATAAGTTTTTTAACTATTTGTAGAATTCCGAGAAATATAAGTGGTCTTTAAGCTCTCAGGAAATTTACCAAAACAAGTATTAAAATATTTTTTTTACAATCCAATTGTTAGTGAAAATGTTGCTCTAATAGAATCAAATTCTTACAGTAGTGTTGCGATGTAGAAATCCAAATGATAAATGATTCTTAAGACTTTCGGGAAATTTATCAAGGGTCGGTCTCTGACTTTCAAATTTATCAATTATTTTTGAAATCCAAATGGTGATTATGTTTGTCGATACAAATTCTTAAAGTATGGTTTCTAGAAAGAATTCAGTATCATACTTTGAGGATACCTACTGACATTGGAAACAACGGCAGTAGAATAAAGGAAGTGATGATTACAAAAATCGAAGTCCAAAGACATGGCAAAAACGGCAACAGAGAAAAACAAGGACAAAACAAGGCCGTGAGACAGCCACAATAGACGGAAATAAAAAAGACGACCTTAAGAACTAAGGCACTCATAGTGTGAACTCCCATGACAGGGAGTGACATCGGGTGCTCCGAAAGGGTAAGTATGTCCTGCTCCACTAGTGGCACCCGTCACACTATCAGTGAGTCAATCCAGGGTAGTGTCAAAACCGGATATGTCAAATCCGTGAAGACGTGGAATTACATTAAAAAAGTATTCAAAATTTTGTTTTAAGAACAACTCACTAAAATATAAGACTATATACAAAAATTTCCAAAAATATGAGACATTTTTTACATTTTCTGGACATTTACGAAAGCTGAAACCGCAATGAAAATTCCTAAGGCTTATTGTGCATCTACAGACTATATGCCACAATTCTGCTCAAAAATAAAATCCCTAAATTTGTAAATGTAGGAGTAGTCTGTTTCGCATGCCCCTTATTGCGCTTCTACAGCATATTTGCAACAAATCTATGAGTCCAGAAAATTAAAACCCGAATTTCAAAAATGGAGGATGACTTCGTGTCCCTGGAAAACACAAAAAAAAACTTGAGATGTTATAAAAACTCATGAATTAAGTATGGACTTCCAAATGTTTTGATTTGATCTATAAAGTGTCGAAATGCGCATATGTAGAAACAAAATCATAGAAACTTTGGAACAAATGTATTTTGTTATTTAAAAAAATGCAGATTACTTATTATTAGGCAACAATAACTAAGATCATAATATTAAATTTGTAAGCAATGAAAGTCATTCCAACTGAAAACTATTAGGATAGATATTGGATCATAGTTAACGCATTATTAGGAACAGTTAACAAATTACAATTTTACGTGCGGGGTTGTAAATTTGAATATTAATCGGTTCTAAGATTGACATATATTTCTACATAAACAGGAAACAGAGTAGGACCACTTGGATATATTAAATAGAAATTTGAAGTCCTACCAAATATTTGAACAGCAGATCTCGAAGTATTCATATACTGTTCGGGTAAGTTCTATTGCATTATTTCACCCAAAAGATTATATTTTCAAAACGTTAAATACAAGTGAATAGATAAATGAATAAATTAATTGATTAATCAATAAAGCTGAGTAAGCTGTTTATGTTAGAATCATGCAAATCAAGCATTCAAGTGAAACATCCAAAATTTTTGCCGTCCTTTTGCTAAATGTATATGCTAACAGTAGCTCTAATTGATGTTAATTTGATCAATGAAAGTAATATATAAAGCTTGGCAAGTTCTGAAGTAAATTTTAATATTATGTTGATGTTACCTAGCATTAACTAATGAAAAAATATGGAAAATGTCTTCTCCATTTGTTCACTATATAACTGTTATTTCTAAAGTTTCCAAACAAGAATTATGCAAAAAATATTTCAAAGATTTATTTAAAGTCTACTTTATACAATATGAAATAGTTCATAGCCTGCAAAAGATATGCACTTATTACTTTTTCATGATTTTAGATGTACATTTACTTAAGGGAGTACGAGTGTCAGACATTTTGTAATTATAATTAAAATGCTGACCTTCTGAAGAACTTTGCTAATAGAACAACATGAGCAAAAAAATTTGAAAATCTATGTAAGAATTTTTAAGATATAAGACGTCGAAATTTTGGCGGGAAACAGTTTTCTCTAGAGTTTTCCTTCAATTTTCATTTCTAACCAAAACTAGTGGTCAAAATTGGTCGAAATTTGTCATTTTGTTCAACAAAATTTGCAATATGTCCCTTCATCGACACTCAAAATTTCAGTAATCATACATCAATATTTGAGAAATCGTACTGTTTACTGTAAGCCCGTAACTATAGAAATTTTCATAAGAAAATGCTGTGAATTCATACTAATTCATTTGTGAGGCCAGATAAGGCCTCTACCACACCCACTCCTTTTACACATTGTCTATGTTATGCATTTTAAAGTGACCTATGACCAAGAACATAAGATGCATGTGCAAAACAATTAACCCTGTTTAAATGGATATAACCCGGGGATATCGAATGCCTTTGAAACTCCCTTAATGTCAGTATAAGTACAAACAGTTTCTGAAGAAATACTGTAAGGTCTCAGACATTCTACAGAAACTAGAGAATGTGTTTATGAGACACGGATGCCCCTCCAATAGATTTATCACAACAGATAACCTAAGTTAATTGGCATAAAATTAGTTCCCTGTCATTGAATTGTGATGGAATCAGAAAGTGTTGTTACAGCTGATAGCTTTATAACAGATGATTTTTCGATAAATATTTGTTGAGTAATGGATCCTAACAAAAATATCCCAACCGAAGTCGATGAAGCATAAAATATAGGTCAGGCTTTCAAATTATATATGAATTATGCAGCACTTAACCAAGGTGATTAATTTGATTAAATATCATTGTATTTTAAGGTGTAGTAGATAAAAAATGGACCTGAATCAAAAACTTTAACAAAGTCATTCAAGCGTAAGATGTCGGCCTTTAGCACCAAACTACTGGTGATATGGGTAGTTCTTTTTGAGATAAATGTTGCAGTGAAATAACATGATACTTTAATACATAATAGTTGAGAAATAGTCTTAAATGCATAACTTAACCAAAGTCACTGAAGCATAAATTGTAGGTAAAAGCAATCTAATTGTAAATGAATTGGGTAATACTCACCAAGGCAATAAATTTGATGGAACATCTTTGTCTTACACTGTGTAGTTGTCGAGAAGTGGAATTAAACGCCAAACATAACCAAAGTCACTACAGCGTAAAATGTAGGTCAAAGCCATCTAATTGTCAATGATTTGGATAGGACTCATCAAGACAATCAATTCGAAGAAACACCATTGTCTAATAATGTGTAGTTGAGAAATGGACTTAAACGCAAAACTTAACCAGAGTCACTCAAGCCATGAAATGTAAGTCAAAGAGTATAACTACCCAGTGAACTACTGTAAACCGGGAAATTTTCGCGCCGTCTTTATTTCGCGATAGATTGACAGAATTTCAGTCCGCGCAGTTTTGAATTCGCGTTGCCAAATTGTTGACCATTGACTTCAATAATAGACAAGTTTATTTTCGCGCTTCAATTCCAAACGCGAAAATCGCGAAAATAAAACTGCCGCGAAAATTTCCCGGTTTACAGTATGTAGCACTATCAAAGATCTACCCACTGACCTATTATCATTGATCTATCTCTTACAGTTTCTGAGAAATGTACTTAAATGCAAAACTTAACAGGGCGGACGGAATGACGGGCAAGGGTAACACTATATGCCCCTTCCACATTAGTGGGCGAGGAATAAAAAACATTCAAAAGACAACATAGCTCCCCGTGGATAAGAGTAACGACAATGCACAGCTAATTTCAAAGTTGAACATTTTCGTAATTGTAATGTCATAAATACTTTAAATGTGATATAAGAAAGGCAACTCCCTATCACTAAAAGAATATCAACTTCTATAAATAGGGTTCAAGTTTTTTTTCTAATTGCCCTATGGGCAATGTCAAGGTCAAAATGTCTACAACTATGGTACTTCCAGCAAGCTCGTACCATAGGGAAGTCACAAACAAAATATAAACACCATAAACTTCTAGAAGCAAGGTTAAAGGTTTTTTTTAAAATTGCACCAAGGGCAAGGTCAAGGTCAAAATGTCTAAAAATATGGTGCAATCAGAAAGCTATTATCATAAGGAATTCATATACCAAAATTGAACACCTTACAACTAAAATGTCAACATTCTAGAAACACTGTTAAAGTTTAAAAAAAAATGCCCTCATTGCAAGGTAAAGGTCATAGTGTCTACAAATATTACATCATTAGAAAGCTCTTATTACAAGAAAGTCACATACCAAATATGAACACCCTACCACTTAACAACTTAATTCCATAAGCAAGGTTCAAGTTTAAAAAAAAGCCCTCAGGGAAAGGTCAAGGTCAAAATGTCTACAAATATGGTACCACTAGAAAGGTCACATAACAAATATGCACACCCTACCACTGAAAGTTTACATTCTAGAGGCAAGATTAAAGTTTTTTTCAAAAATTGCCCTCGGGGAAAGGTCAAGGTCAAGTGTTCTACAAATATGGTACCGCTAGAAAGCTCTCATCACAAGGAAACCACATACTACATATCATCATACAATACCTTAAGGTCTCCATTCCACAAACGACTACAAATATGGTACCACTAGAAACCTCTCGTCATAAGGAAGTCATGTACCAAATATGAACACCCTACCACTAAAAGCCTACCTTCTAGAGGCAAGGTTAAAGTTTTTTTCAAAAATTGTCGTCATGGAAAGGTCAAGGTTAAAATGTCTACAAATATGGAACCGCTTTAAAGCTCTCATCACAAGAAAGCCACATACTAAATATTAACATCCAATCTCTTAAGGTCTCCATTCCACAAGCAAGGTTAAAGTTTTTGCCGACGAAGCCGACGCCAGGGTATGACAATAGCTCTCCTGACATTCGCCCCGGCGAGCTAAAAATACTTGTATATCAAAATATTCAATGTCACCAAGGCTCCTACACATCTCGACGGCGGAACCTTATAGGAACCTTTTGCAAAATGTCAACACCCATCGCATTGAACATGTTCTATCTAAATTGTCTTAGAAATGTGCAAGAATGTTCAACAGTTGCAAGTGTATGATCCCTCTGAGTGTAAAATAGCAATGTTTTTAATCCTTGAAAATAATTTCACGGAAATTATTTACACTGAATGATATAATAAACAATTTGTTCAATAAACATTGTAATTAAAGACATCAGTTTTCATGATTATATAACTCAATATTAAATATTACATGAAGATTAAAATACATTGTATAAGAAATGAAAAAAGGTCAATCAGAGGTTGCAATTCCCCAACTCACTTTTTTTTTTACCCATACTAAAGTTTGGTTTTGAAAATGTATATATAGGAGTCATCAATATGAATTTAATTTAAAATTAAAGAGTTTTGCAGTCTTATTACTGAAAACAATCACTGTTGCTGTAAGAAATTGAAAAAGGTATGGTTACTAGGTTGAATTCCCAGTCTGGTCTTTGGGGATTTCAGGAAATTTACTCGAACAAGAGCAGAAGATTTTAGCAGTGTTTCTATTGAAAATAATGATTCGTAACATGAGGAATTAAAAAAGGTGTGGTTGCTGGGTAGAATACCAAAAAATAACAGGTCTTTGAGAGTTTCAGGAAATCTACCAAAATCAGAATCAAAGTTTCTTGCAATCTGACTATTGAAAATGATCATCATTACTGTTGGGAACTGAAAAAGGTATGGTTGCTAGGTAGAATTCCAAAAAAATAACATGTCTTTGAGAGTTTCAGGAAATTTACCAAAATAGAATCAAAGTTTTTTGCAATCTGACTATTGAAAATGATCATCATTACTGTTAGAAATTGAAAAAGATATGGTTGCTAGGTAGAATTCCAAAAATAAGAGGTCTTTAAGACTTTCAGGAAATTTATACCAAAATTAGAATCAAAGTTTTTGGCAAACTGACTATTGAAAATGATCACTGATAAAATAGGGCACCAAAAAAGATATGGTTGCGAGGTAAAATTCCAGAAAGTAATGGGTCTTTTAGAGTTTCAGGAAATTTACCAATATCAGAATCATATTTTTGAAGTTTAAGTATTCAGACTAGCTTGTGGCATTAACGATTTGCTTAATTATATGATTTCAAGTTAGAATTTCAAAAATTATTGGTCTTTGACATTTTCAGGAAATTTACCATATTTGGTACCGATGCCGAAATTCAAAATTCTTATCTTGGATACTTAAAGCAATTCAAGTAATTCCCGCTGAAAATGTAAACCACAAAATGAACTTCATTGTACGGGTACTCGTCTTGATAAGTTGGACGTTTTTCTAGTTTGATTTTTAATCTGAGTCTTTTTGTGTATTTATTTTTTAGCCATTCACCACACATAGGGGGAGGGTTTGGATCCAAGAAAACGAGTTTGACCCCACCGCAATTTTTGCGCCTGTCCCAAGTCAGGAATATGTTGGTCATTGATTTGTCCTTGTCTTCTTATAAAATTTTAGTTTCTTGATATTTGGGTTATTGGATGTGGTTTGTTTCCATTGATTTTTTCACTGTTTTACCTTTTTGGAGCCATTTAAGGCTTGCTATATGTTGTTAGGTTCCTCACTGTGTTGAAGACCGTACGGTGACCCTAGATGTTTTGTTGTGGGTCGTTTTAACCTGGATATGGGATGTTGTCTCCTTGGCATTTACCCCATTTCCTATCTTTTTCATATTATACATAAAGTTCCAACCATTTGCTGAGTACTTATTGTTTTAAGTTTTTTTGTCCCTTAAGGGGATACGATACAGTAAAGATCATGAACTGATTTTCTCGTGAAATTTTGAAATTAAGTCAATTTGAATATGCTCTTTCCAAATCTGCAGAGAAAAATATACCTTCATGATTTCGTTTCCGAGATAATTGCGATTCAAAATTGCCCATTTTCCAAAATATTGCGTAAAAATTGTATTTTTACACCAATATGTAAAATGTGATAACTTTTGAACGAATTAAGCTAATTGCTTCCGGTTTTTTGCTACAGTTTCTTTACAGATATTTCTAAAGATGGCAGGTACACATTTCAAAACAGAATTTCAACATTTGTGGTTCGAAATTGACATTTATGTTCATATTTATAGAATAAACGTTCATTTCTCGTAAGTAAAATTGCACATAGAAAAAAAAATGTGAACTGATTTTTTCTTCATAATTCGCAGAGATCTCCGTGAAATATCACTCCTCTAAAATTCGCTTTGAAAAATGGGGGTCCATGTGCTTATTTTAAAGCTGCAGAGAGAAAACTGACTTTTTGTATCACTACAAATGAGCATTCCCGGTTTTGGCGCGAAATGACGTTACATTATATTTTGCTCTGAAAAACGTCGTAAACTTATGTTTTCTCGCATATATTAGTGTTGCGAAAAATACAACAGAATTTAATTCCATTAAACAGGAAATAAAAGACACCAAACAGATCAGAGAATTGATTTTGTGATTAATGATTACTTGCGTCTAAAGACATGCACAAAGATCAGTCAAATACCTACTAGACCCTTCTGCCGCTGTTCAAGTATATATATCAATATACAGCGACCGATTCCCTCGTTTCACCTCTGAAAAAAAATCAGAATTCATTGCATGTTGTGTTGGTTTAATTTAAGGGGTTGGGTAGAAGGGTTTTGATCCCGAAATTGACCGAATTCCGTTCCTGATAAGTGTTTTTCCCGAATTCTCTGTGAAATAAATGGCCTTTCCTGTTGTCCCGAAAAAAAATCATACCGACCCTCATTTAAAGTTGAACAATTATCATGCATGTGTATCGTGTTTTGCCTCTTCAATATCATACCCTCGCCTATTATTTATTGATAATACATAATCACAGCATTTTGTATATATCCAGGTGCTGTGGGCGGGTGGTTGTCTCAAGGTGCTGTGGGCGGGTGGTTGTCTCCAGGTGCTGTGGGCGGTTGGTTGGAGGCGGCAGTTTTCACAAATTGAGGATCCATATAGTTATGTGCTATTTTTTTCTGTCTTATCATACTTGAGTTAAAAATGTAATATACTGTGTGTTTTGTATTTTGTCATTTTCAAAGGAGAAGACCTCCTAAGTTGTGTCTAATCATATGTATCATCTATGTATTTGATAATAAAATATGCTTAAAATAAATAAAGCATTTTGTATTTAACCCGTGAAAATATTGTGATATAAAAAAGCCTTCTTCATGGGATATTTAATTGAATTTTCTAGGCATCCCCTGAATATTCAAATCGTAAAATGCCGTAAAATTGCCGTAAAAAATTGATTCTATTGTCTACTGCCCTTGGTACTGTATCGTATCCCCTGAAGAGCATGCCCCCAGGGGTCATACCAAATATCCGCTATCATTAGCAAATTGGATAAACAGAATGGAACTCATATAGAAAGTTTCAGCTTCCAAACATAATTACTTCAGAAGATTTCGCATATTACTGGATAACTCGAAATACAATTTCGCTCATTATTCCACCTTGAGGGAAAATTTCAAAATTTCGAAACCTTCGGCACAGACAACTTTAATAGGGTCTATACCCTTAAACAAGGTTTCTGAGGAGTTCTAGCTGAATCGCTTTTTTTCATTTTTTGGACCCCCTTGAGGCCATGCCCTGAGGGGTCATACGAAAATTCCGACGCCCTCTGTAAAGTTGCTTCATAAAATGTGAGTCGATTCCCGGGTTTCAACTTTCTAGCCTAAATAGCCTTGGAGATTTCTTCGATTATTGGATATCGTAAAAATTCGTTTTCGCCCATATTTTGCCCCTAGGGCGTTTGACAGAAACCCCGAACCCCTAGCGCGCTAGTGCAGATCATACTCTAGTATGGTGCCAAGTTTCAAATTTCTACCTCTTATAGTTCCAGAGCTATCGTGGAGCACTACACACACATACGTACGTACGTACATACGGACGGACTGCATTACATAATCCCCCCTCTTTCGCTAAGCGGGGGATAAAAATATAGGATATATTTAAAGAAAACCAATATTCATGTGCAAATGGGGGAAATAAGAAAATAACAGAACAGAATCGTCAAGAGCTGAAATCAAATAGATAAATCAGATGGACACCACCGGAAATAAATTGTAGACCGCAATTGTCCTGACTTGGTACAGCCTTCAAAAGAAATGGTGGGCCAAGCGGGTTCTATGGAAAGCCAAAACTCTCCTTCCATTGCAGTATTGTCCGATAGCAATTCAACAGCAATTGCTATTGAAAGGCCGCAGACAGTTTAAAAATGATCATCCAAGTATTAAGTAAAGAAGGATCTTGAATCAGAGTTTCCACCGAAACTTCAAAACTTTCCACAAGTGACTGATACCTAATAAAAAAACTTTTGAATGGCTTTATGAGGCGGAATTCTTTGAAACCTTGATTAATTATGCGGTCACGGAGTTTACTATGTCTAATGAGATGGACTGACGAATCAACTGTGAAACAGACACTCCGTAAACAGGAGGAGATGGAATATTATTGTCTATGTTATGGAAATTAAAATCGTCCCTTGTGTCATAAATTATAGATGACCATTTTCGTCAAATTTGTAATGTAAGTCCAAAAAAAGATTTAGATCTAGTGGTTTTGAGATTTCCTCAACCTCTAGGTCTGACGTATATACTAATGGGGTCAATTTAGCAAAACATGATTTAATAATGGAAAGAACATCATAAATTGTCTATAAGTGAGATTGAAGAATCAAAAATCTTTAATCTTATGATCTTTTACAACTCCCTGAAGAAATTCAGTTACGTTAGAGTAAAAAAACAAGTCTGCGGGTAGAGGATCAGAATATAGTTTTCACCATAAGTCACACCTAAAAATATTTTGTTATCAAAACAAGTCAGGAATGAGCTTCCGGAGAGTTTCCTATATTTCAAAATTTGGTTTTCATTTTTAAAACCAAACCGTGTTCAAATGTTAAGAGTGGTGAAAACTTATAATAATTTAACCAAAAAAATGTGGAATTACTATTACTAAGTGTTCCATGGATAAGTACAAAATGCAACTTGTTGGACCACTTGCATGTGCACTGTAACTACCACATGGTATCGTTTACACATGTCTCTTTCAATTGGAACCTATAAGATATAAGAGATTTTTTCAACTAATTGACCGTCGTGAATATCAATAAAAATGTCACGAGTGCCGAACAACGCAGAAGGATTAAACGAAAGTTCCGTCACGAGTTTAATCAACTGTGTTGATCGACACAAGTCATGATGGTCGATTAGTTATGCTTTTTCTTATATAGATTTTCTACTCAAAAACCGAGATTTTAGATGCGGATTATTTTTTTATTCCAATACGCCAGTTGTTTACTTGACGACGAACATTGAAGAGATATTGTGACGTCGCTTCATTTAGACGTCATCCGGTTACTAGAAATCCTTTATTTTCACCGGTGACAATATTACATTTATTTAAATTAGAAAACTCGATAAAACTCAACTATCTATATATTAGGTTGCTTTATTCAACATATCTTAGATAAACCTGAAATATTTGCATCATCGAACGAGACATAATTAATAATAAGGAGGAATCATATGAGAAATACTTTATCGATTAGAATGAATAAAATCCGAGTGTACATAACAATTTTGCATGATTTTAATAACCATTAAAATGAATCATGGAGTTAATGTCAAAGCTGTCAAAAGTACTCAATTTACATTCAATGCCATTTTTATTTTTAAACTGAAAAGACTCATCATCATTTCTTTAACTGTCCACGAGTTTCAATAACAATTGTTGTTGAATGGCTACCAGACCCTTCTGCAATGAAGGGGAAGTTTAGCGTATAAAATCGGTTTGGTCCTCACTTTCTTTTGAAAAGCTTTCCAAGTCAGCA
This sequence comes from Modiolus philippinarum, assembly GCA_002080025.1. Taxonomy (NCBI): domain Eukaryota; kingdom Metazoa; phylum Mollusca; class Bivalvia; order Mytilida; family Modiolidae; genus Modiolus; species Modiolus philippinarum. Next base: position 12,458 of record MJUU01073194.1, on the reverse strand, counting down.
CCATTGCGGTCGTCAATTTTTCCGTAGGTTTCCACCTGATTTGTCTTTTTGTCTTATGTCTCATTGTGATAAACTGACATCTGTTAGAATTTGTGATCAACTAAAATCTTTTAAATCTTGTGATCAACTTACATCTGTTTAAATTTGTGATCAACTAACATCTGTGAACGTTTGTGATCAACTAACATCTGTTAAAGTTTGTGATCAAATAACATCTGTTAAAGTTTGTGATGAACTAATATCTGTTAAAGTTTGTGATGAACTAATATCTGTTAAAGTTTGTGATGAACTAATATCTGTTAAAGTTTGTGATCAAGTTAAAGTTTGTGATCAAGTTAAAGTTTGTGATCAACAAACATTTGTTAAAGTTTGTGACCTACTAACATCTGTTAAATCTTGTGATAAACTAACACGAAAATTTGAAAGAACGAATGCTCTGTAGAATTCCAAAGCTAATTGAGCATCTACAGAACATATTGAAGAAATCTGTAAAAAAACAACCTTAGCAGTTCTTGTCACAACGGACGAACCAAAGTGTAGGAATAAAAAACTGGACATAGTTGTATTCATGAATTATTAAGCTGCACTGACAAGTACATGTTTATTAAAATAAAATAATTATCATTAATACAAAAAAAAAAGAAAATTTTACGCCGCAGCACATAAATTGACGCTGTTTTAAATGTGATTTACACAGGCGTATGTCTGTACGTTTGTCTGTCTCTCTATTAAGTAGATGTCACAGGGGCGGATCCAGGGAATTTGAAAAGGGGAGGTAACAATTTAGAAGTGTAAGGAAAATTTTGGGGCATTTCTTCAAGAAAAATCCGGGCAAACGATTGTCCGAAAAAGGGGATTCCAATCCCTGGACCCCCCCCCTTTTGGATCCGCCAGTGTGTAGATTACTAGTCTTTGGGTCGTTTTCTCTTTGACACATTTCCCGTTTCCCTTCTTTTTTCTATTGGTTCTAATAAAGGTATTTAGTATATGACTTTTGAGCTTTTAGTCAAAATCGATATCAATTTTAAATATATTGCAAGTAATGATGACAAATAATGTCTTATATACTTCAAATAACACTTGTCACCTTAAGAATTGACCTTGAAAGTCACTTGTTATTTCCGGAACAAAGCTAAGGAGGCACTACATATAATTGTTCCTAGTACATTTTTTGTATTGGGAAGTTAATACTTTATTTATATAAATCGAACTCCGTAAAGAGACGTTAATAATGGTATGTAGGTGTTTCAAAAGTGTGTCACTGTACGTGTAGGATTATGTACTAGATATTGTTTTTTGGTGGAAATGACATTTTTATGGCACAAAAACTCTTTAATGGTTAAAAATTGTGATCGCAGACTCAACTTTGCATTTAACGTCAACGTGTTTTTGGAGTAAATGTGCATCTCTTGGATCCTGTTCTTCACCAATTTCAAAGCCATTACATTGCCCTTTTCTCTTAGATACAATAAGTTAACGTGATCCGACATATCCATATATATAAAGACGACATAATTTATTTTGTCTTTGCCGTTTAATAAATTATTTTCAATTTATAGTTTTACTACTTTATTGTCCTATATTGTCCTTATATTTTACCATTTTTTTCACCACATTTGCAAACATATCTTTCATATAAAGAATTAAAATAAAAAAATTAAATTTCAAAAGAAACATGGATTAGGGGGATAGTCTTTAACAGTTGGGCTAAAATAATTTGAGAACCACAAAACCCATGCAAGACCTAATTCAAATAATAAAATACAAAAATACTGGAAATTGTGTTTCTGCATATGGCCATTTCGGCAACTCATATCTCTTCAGTGCAGATAAAGTCTAAACATTTGGAAGTCAAATGTCAAAATGTGAAATAACAGAAAATTTAATATCATTTTCCATAATTAAAGACTGTGACTCGCTACTTAGGAAACGACAATTATTGAACATGTTGAAGAATATGTATTTTGTTTCTTTCGAAATATTATGTGTAAGTAAAAAATATTATTTTATTATGCGACTAAAATAAGAGATTTCTCCTTCATAAAAGTAAAATTTAGATCTTATCTGAGTACTTCTTGATAGAACAGTCTTTTAAACACACCAAATATATCAATGATATATAGTAAGGACTTAAGTTCTAATACAAGTCACAAAAATAATGCAAATAGTCTCTAAAATAGTATATATATTTAACTAATGTTGATTTTCTTTCCTTAAAGGGTCAACATGGCGCGCTTGAAGATTTCAATTTGCTGTGCACTTATTGTCGTGCTTTTAAGCATGCACGATACAGATGGTGGAATGACTGATAGAACGAAATCGAAAATAAAACTAGGTATCACCAAGTTCAAGGATGTTGTTGGCTCCATGCAAAAATTGCGTTCGAATGAGAAACTGATAGCAAAAATACAAAAGCTGACCAGATTTCTTGGCGTAGCAGGTGGATTGGTATCTTTTGCTTTGTTATTTGTTCCAGAGAAGGACTCAGCTGAACTTGCATATATGAAACAAGCTTTTTCTGAAGTTAACATGAAACTGGATAGAATATCGGATGAGCTAGATAACGTTAAGGATTTAATTACATTAGAATCACAGAGGGCTCAGTACATTGGTGCTGCGTCAAAGATACTGTACGGATATAGTCAACTTACAAATTATCTTGAAGAACTGGCAGCAAAAACATCCTGTGCTACGGAAAGAGAATGTCTGAAAGAACGCCTTAGAATATCTGAATCTTATCAAACGACTTTCAATATTAAGAAAAATTTACACACTATTCTTAAAGGAACATACACATCAATGTCCGTTTTTGGTGACCCACTGCTTGAATTGATAAAGAAAACGTATAAATGCGATATCGATAAAGTATATAAATTTGCTAATGCTGTCATCAAGCTAGCTTTCAAAGGGCAACAAGTCGTATTAGCACATGAAAAACTTAGTGGTACTAATACTAGTATTGTACGTGCTATGCGAGAATGGTCGACAATGGTTTATAACATAAGGAAAAAAGCAGATGACATTAAACTTTTTTGTTACAATAACATTGATACGTACATGCAAGAGGACGTCGAAAATACCAAATACCAAACAGATATGGACTCCAACGAAATTGCTGCTAAAACTATGAAAAGAGCGCTGGAGAAAAAATATCCCTGGGTGCTTTGGACAGTCATCTCATACGGTGCTTTTGGAGGCGAAAACCACTGGGGACACAGTGCGTTCATTAACATGCCACCCAATAAAAACAGGAAGCGTGTATTAAGAGTGGTTGCCCAAGATAAAGGGACATACTCTGATCAACGTCAAGAGCTTTCATCAGCTTTAGAGGAAATAGCAAGCAAACATCCTTATTTTAAGCAAAGGTACTATCACACTTCCAGTAGATCCGAGTCGATTTACAATATTTTCACAACCGAATTAAAAAAGACAACTCTGTAGGCTAAGTTGTCGGCATTTATTGTTATGAAAGAGTATACGGATCTTTATACAGCCGTTGATACAGATCATAGCTTATATTACTACGACGAAAATATACGGGGTGTAAAAGTTTGGGCTTCATTTAAATCCAACGAGGAAATTTCGGGTGTATCATGCACCCGATTGTGTAACAACGAAGGAAACTGTACTCATATACCCTATTCTTCTCAAACGTATTGTAATTGTCCTGTGTTATTTGAAGGAGATAGCTGTGAACATTTTGACAAGATCAGTTTGGCTTCAAGCTTTGACGGAATGTTGGCAGTTACATCTAGAATTCCGAAGATGACTGATGTCTACTTTGCAATTCTAGATATGCAAGATTATATAGGTGCCTCCTTAGATCGTGTTGGGGAATCCGTTAATGCATTGGACAATCTTATTCAATCCAAATTTGACAATTTAGATAAAACGCTCAAGTTTGTTAATTTAGTAACACAATATAGTAAAACTATTAAAGATTTGATGTTTTATTTACATCAGTTCGAAAATTTAAATTCATCAAAGCCATCTTTTCCCATCGAAAGTAGAAATTTGGCTAAAGAAGTTTTGAAGCATGATCGACTGAATAAGTGGGTTTATGATCTTAATCATTTGATAGTCGGGCACAGAGATGCAGTTCTTGTTTCACATGAGCCTCTGTTTTTTCTGTTGATGGACAAATTTCAAGATTCAATTTGTAGCGAACAAAATAAACAGACTTTAGATGATAAATGGCGTCAGATAATAGTTTTACAAAACCAAGCTTATCTTATGTGGGCTGAGGCCTTAGCGCTAGTAAATAAACCTTCTGATGACATATTTCTACAATATAAGGAAAAGATAAAAAAGCAGGAATTTTTCATGAAACATTCAACCTGTGAGTTGATTGTGAAGAATTCGGTCACGATTAATTGTACCGATGGATATTATATTCACAAAGGATTATCATTAAGAAATCGTTGTAAGCCAAATTACTATGTTAAAGGAGACACGAGTTTAACCTGTTCAGATGGACAAACAAGTTGTCAACCGTGTAACTGTAACCCTCGAGGCTCTCATCACATGCAATGTTCCGATCAGACAGGCCAGTGTTCCTGTAAATCAGGCTACTACGGTAAAACGTGTGATTCTAGAAATTGTTTGTGGTCCAGTTGGTCTTCATATGGAAAGTGTAGCGTAACATGTGGATATGGTGGAACAAAAACAAGGACGAGATACCGAGCTGTTTACAGGGAAGGCCATGGGAGCGAATGTTATGGAAGCTCTGAAGACCGGGATACGTGTTTTAGCCAATGTTGCTCGGGTCAGTTCAACTGTGGATACAGTAGAAAGTGTATACAGAGAAGTTGGATATGTGATGGTGGCAATGATTGTGGAAATAATGCCGATGAAGATTCCTGTTACGAGAGCTGTGAATATAAATATACGAATTGGAACAACGCTGGGCATGGAAATAAAAAATATCTTGATCGACACAGACTAAATTGTGGAGGTTCAAATGTTTTAAGTATGTTTAGTCTTGAATCCAAAAAAGCAGCATGGTTTAACCATAAGATTCGGTACAAATATAAATGCTGTAAACCAGTCAGATGCAATTCGTGCTCCTTAAGCAAGAAATCGAACAGTTGGACAGACTACTTTAGGATAATGCATCAAACGATTTCGTGTAGGAATGGACTTGTAAATGATTTTTGGTCAGAAACAAGTGGTGCACACATGAAATATGAATACTACTGTATGGACGTGAAACCTCGGTCTTATAATGATTTAACGTGCTATTCTGATCGTACTTATACCAAATATGACTGCGATGGGAAAAACTATTGCATAACGCAATCGGTTTCCTGTAGAAAACATTACTACCTTCAATCATTCAGGCTGCATAATGAGCGTCATCAGTATGTTTATTATAGTTTTACATGTTGTCGGTCTATTGCGTAGATGATGACATGAAAAATAGATATAACCTTAAAATAAAAGAATATTTTATATGTTTGATATACTATGAACAAGACTGTACAAAACTGATATGTTATTAAGAAATGGTATAAGCTAAAAAAATATATCTATATATATATATAAATTTTCTATTTTGTAATGTTTATTTCTATTACAAATGAAAATATTTACATTCTGTTCTGCATTTTGATTTTATTTCTATTAGTGCTTCTAATATGTAAATATTTGTTTCTTAGTAGCGCTTCATTTCCATTCCCATATCCCTATGCATATGCACCACCTTCAATATGTGATCTGAAAACCATGGAAGCCTAATTCTCAACTTGACAACGAAAACGTCGAGACAAAATTATCTCTTTTTAGTGCAGCGGTCATATATCTTGTCATGATGTGGAGCAATATTTATACTGTCATGTTGCGGTAATTTATGAATATCTCGACATGTCTTGAAAGTAGTCATTGATGTAAAAAAAAGTCAAAATATCGATACCATTCTATCTTGACCTTCATGTGTTTAATACAGTTTCTGAATATTCAATGTGAATACATCGACAAACAAATACCGAGACAAAAAGTGAGAACGGGAAAAATCTAAAATAAAAGAAATGAAAAACCAAGACAATTCATAATGAAGACGTCCGGATAGGCCCCGGGGGATAAACTAACTGACTCAATAAAACTTAAGTTAGATGTAAGTGATGGCAGACAACTAAGATAACTATTTAACTTATAAATGTTTCAAGTTATCTCCCTTTGTAGTACTTTGACAAAATGACATTTTTTCACGCGTTTTGGTAAAGGATGCAATATGAAATTAGTTTACAACTGATGCTTTATCATTAACGTACCAACATCATGTTGATTTACTAACAAACAACAAAATATACAGACGTTACTGTGAATTTAGTTTCTGCATATGGCTATTTCGACAACTTATTTCTCTTTGAAACACATATAATATATCAAATAAAACTACGAAATCGCGGATTTTATTTCTGTAAACAGTAATTTTTTTTTTTGGCAACTTATGTATCATCAAGACAGGTAACATCGAACTGTTTGAAGTGTTAAAAAATGATAGCATAAAAATCGAGCTAAACCTTTCAACAAATTCATAAAAAAATTAGATATTTCTCAATATCGTTAAAAATGGGTTTCCGACAATTATTAAAATAGCGAAAAAACAACCTATAATTGAAATTAAACACAAAGGTACATTCCACATGGTATATTTGGTCATCTGAACAAAGTGATTTAATTGCGTCGTCGTCATGTAAAGTTGCGTTCAGGTTTTGCATTATACCAATCTCATTCAAAACTTTTTGTCAGATTCCAGCAAATCTTCACATGATTAAGTCTAGTTGTCCATCTTATTTTTGTGAATTTCATACTCCACCTCCTTATTCCTTCTGTATTCTACTGCCGTTGTTACATGCTATACTTGCGACGACAAAAAATTGTAACTGATCTGAAATATCAGCAAAACTTCAAGTTGTTCACCTAATACTCAATGCAATATCGGCAAAGTGCGATTCGATGAGATTATTATCATATTGGAAACAATATATGCGACTATTGAGAAAGTCATTATTACTGTAATAAGCGTTATTGGTTTCATTACAATAATGATTACTTTATAGAATGTTTCAACTGTAATATGATCTCATCGATTCGCACCTGGCCAATAGTGTAATTGTTTTTTTTCACCGGGTTTAGAACCAAAAATATTTGAAATATATAGTTTATTGTAATATTTCAATGTTCACATGCACCAATGTCCCTTTTATTTTCTTCTGAGGGTAAAGGTTCATCGGACAAAGCAATAGTTCATTTTAATCCGGAACCCATCCGTAAACTAAGTCATGTTTAAGAAGGCTCACTCCTGATGTTGTTTATATCAAGGATTTCTTGAAACCTATTTTAATTGATTATGCATTGTAGTCTAAATAATAAAAGAAATATATAGGTCCGTACGTTTTTAAAGGAGATACAAGACATTAAAAAAATGCGGAAAATAGATTTCTCCGGATTTTCTCTGAGTTTATCATCAGAACTATTTTGTTGTCTAAAAGCTAGGAAATTATATCAAAATTGGATGATAACTTGCCAGTGTCTTTATTTGACCCACAGTAGACATTAATGGAATAAAAAATGTGAGACCGTGTGCAAAAGTTTTTAAAGCCATTAAAATGGAGAAAACCAGGGGAGTTACGAAATCTGACACAAATTCCAAAATGTGATGAGTGAACTACCTTAAACAAACCTATAGAATTTCTTAATAACATGGTCACCGTGATGTTTTGCACCTTACAAGTATTTATTATAACCCCACTTTTGAAGAAAAGCGGGGTATATAGTGTTCGTTGTGTCCGTCCTTCCGTCCTCTCGTTTGACCTTTGTATCTACCACTCCTCCTAAACCACTGAAGTGAATTTGATGAAACTTTCAGAGAATGTTTATCATATGATACCATATCACCTCCTATTTTATATTTTGATCATACCATTTTGTGTGTGTGTGGGGGGGTCCCAAAGCCATACATGGACTTAGCTGACCATTGCCATTAGAGGGATACTGGTATGGTATCCTCAACTCATTCTAATCCCATGCATGGAATTTGATGAAACTTCCAGAGAATCTTAACCACATGATACCATAGTGAACCACTTATTTTAGATTTTGATCTGACTAGTTTTAGCGTTCCCCATAGCCATACATGAACTTAGCTATACATTGCCATAATATAATACTGGTATGGTATCCTCAACTAATCCTAAACTAATGTATGAAAAATTATAAAACTTTCAGTGAATTTTTATCACATGATGCAATAGTGCATCTCCGGTTTAAGATTTTGGTCTGACTAATTTTGGGAGTTCCAATAGTCATACATGGACTTAACCACGCATTGTCACGAGAGGGACAATGATATGTTATCCGCAACTCATCCTAAACCAATGAATGGAATTTGGTGAAACTTTCAGAGAACCTTTATCGCATGATGCCACATTATATTTTATAATTTGATCTGATCAGTTTGAGCTTTCACATAGCCAAACAAGGACTTAGCCATGCGTTGCCATTAGTAGACATTTTCACTATAAGCCGAAACCGAATCCGAAACCAAGACCGAAACCGAAACTAATTTTATAATATTCAACATTCAAAAGTGTTTCTGTGCTATAAATCGTACTGTGGTGTACTTGCTCTTGAGATAATTTTTCATATGGATGCACTATCATTCTTTCAAATTTTGGCTTTTTATTTTTATTTTCTTGTAATGTGAAATTGTTTGTTCTGACCATTTGTTTATTTTGCCCAAGTCTCATGACTTTATTATGCCAAGTTTTCTTATAATTGGCTCGATGAGTGCCCTGTGGTTGTTTTAATGTTGTGATGGTCATCTACTAGTCTTTTTGTCGGGAAATTGATGACAGCGATTGTAAAAACCCTTTGACAGTTAAGTTTATGTTTGTTGACGATCTTGCATCCATAGATCAAAGGAAAAAAGACATGTATGTAGCGTTGCTCGGATATTAGCATTGAATTCCGCTCAAACCAGTGCTAACGGCCGTCTTGAACTTGCTATGAGGTATGAGTAATGCTCATTGTTGAAGGCCTCATGGTGACTTCAAGATGAAGAACAACAATAAAAGCGTTGTTCCATTGCTGGGTTTTACCATGTATTTGTAGAGATTTTGTCTGATTTGCATTTACTCCATACCCCTTCATTGTTAATTGCATAATTCTTTGAACTATATAGACTATTGTTTTTAAAAGTTTTATTCTTTTCGAGGAGTAACAATATACGTCTAAGCGATAGTGCATCGCATAATTCAACATTCGTGAAATTTAACGTAAGTTTTGGTGTTGTCTTCGTATGTATGGAGTGGCAATTGGGTGACCGGATGTATATCTGAAATCTGGATAAAGATGCTATAACATAATGCATAACATTAATTGATCCTACAGGTCCATACGAACAATAGTTTTTTTTTTCTAAGAGATTGTTATAAAGTAGGTTTGCTGCAAGCAGAGTTGGAAAAAAAATACGTGATTTATTAATATGAAAAATTAATATTAAAACAATTCATTTACAAAAATTTATAATTTAATTGTCAATATTCATAAATCATTAATTATCACCTTTAAATGGAAGAAGAATTATTATTATTACATTGAATTGTGAATTAATTATTAAATTCAATAAATGAATTATTAATATTAATAATTGAATTATAAATATTTGTAAATGATTTCCTTATATTAATAAATGAAGTATTCATTTGATAAATAAAGTTTAAATATTTATAAATGAATTTTTAGTGTAAGACATAAGTACTAATTATAAATATTAAAAAAAACATCGTAAATATTTATATTTCATTTATTAATATTTATGTATGAATTCTAAACATCGATAAATCAATCTGTAATATTATTAATATTAACAGATCAATAATAAACATTTATAATGAATTGCTAAAATTTATAATTCAAGCAGAAGTGGACAAAAATATTCGATTTATTAGTTAAGAATAATATTAATAATTACAATTATTTATAATATTCGTCAGTTTACATTTCATTTTTGAATATTTATTATTTATCTGTTCATAGTTAGAATTCAATTATTATTAGTAATCATTCATTTATCAATATCAATATTTGGGAAAGAATTATAAATAAATCAATTACTAATATTAGTTAATTAATTATAAAAAATGTATTCATGATTTTTTTTATTATTCAATGAATTAAAAATATGTATAAATGAATATAAATATTTATAAATGAATATAAATATTTAGAAATAAGCAAGAATAATAAATATTATTTAATCAATTCTTGATATTTATTATTGTTCACTTTGTAAATGTTTAAATTGAATTATGAATATTAATAAATGAATAGAAAAAATTTGCAATAAATTATAAATATTAGTAAACCAATTATCAATATTCATTATTAAATAAAAAAAATAATAGGAAATGAATTATACATATTCGTAAATAATTATTGAATAATTTAGAAATATTAACAATTCATTATAAATGTTTATAATTCATCAATTCATATAAATCTTATTAACAAATAATCTATTAATATGGATAATTGATTTATAAATATGTGTTATTCATTCATAAATATTAATGAATAAATTATGAATATTTTAATGTTTTTAATATTTATGATTTCTGCTAATTTTTATATTTAAAATTCATTTATAAATATTTATACTTCATTTATCAATATATATACTTCATTTATATATGTATGCAAATCATTTACAAATATTTTTAATTCATTTATTAATATTAATAATTAATTTATTAGAATTTGCAATTCAGTATAATAATAATAATTTTTCCCATGTATAAATATTAGTTAATCAATTATGAATACATGTATCGACAATTGAATTATGAATATTTATAAATGAATTGTTTTAAATTTCAATTGTTCATATTAATTGATCCCGTATTTTTGTCCAATTTGGCTAGCCATAAACCTACAAGTGTATAATAATCTCTTATTACAAAGGCAGTAGAATACCGAAGGAAAAAAGGAGTGACATTTACAATAATCGAAGTCCAAAGACATGGCCAAAACGAGAACACATAAAACAATGACGTTAGACACAAACCAATTACGTTAGACACAAAGCAATGACGTTAGACACAAAACAATGACGTTAGCTATATACAAAAAATCACAACATTCAAAACAAAGGCACTCACAGTGTGAACTCCAGTAAAACTAAGGGTGACAATCAGGTGCTCCGGAAGGGAAAGCATACCCTGCTCCGTTAAACACCAACCTGCCTTTTCAGTTCTACCGTTGATTTTTTTCTCAAATTTTGTGACAAAGTAGTTTTTGACATGGAAGAAAAATTTCGGCGAAAAAAATGGGGGGTCACAGACTTAATTTTGTCGCTATGGTAACTCGAAGTTGGCAGTATTTCCAGAATTATCGTTTTCGTTCACACTTTCTTTAAATGAATGCTATTTCTTTATTTTGAAACTTAGAATCAAAATTCTTTTTTCTGGTATAAGTATAGATCAATACGCGTCCAACTAAAGTTAAAAACTTTTATTTGTATGACTGTGTGATGTTAAGAAATAACAATTTTCTGATTCCCGCCAAAAAATTATTTGTAAGATCAAAATAAAGTTATCCCTAAATAGAAAAAAACTGACCGTTGATTTTTCAACGATAATCAGCTCATAACCAAATACACCCGTACTCTTTACATTGATATGAAAAAATATGTCACCGAACTCAAAAAAATAGTTATAAGCATTTTTGTCTCCTTTTTATTGTTTGTTTGCCAGAATAACGTCGTCCGCCTCTTAGAAAAATGAATCTGATGTCATAGTACAGATTTCCCGCAAAAAAGTTAATTTGGACAGTTGAACTTTCTAGGCGTCAATAGCATCGAACACAATGATAGTCTGTGATATGTTTACATCCTATAAAGATCTAAAATCAATAAATCTGTTCCATCAAAGTGTAAAGAAGTGCATTACTTTTTAATGATCAGACTTTGACTGAAAGTTTGTATTTCAGCATGGTTTATGTGTGCTGTCTTGAAAAAAATATTTTTTAAGGAATCGATCCTAGCTTTATAAAATATATAATTATTGATATAAACCAGGCGGAAACCAAAACGCTATGAACACAAAAAACGTTTACGGTTTAGAGGACGACCATTTGATTCGGGGGGGAGGGGCTGGCAGTTTTGGTCGAGTCAGATTATTTATTTTCAACATTTTGCGGGTCAGAAAATTTATTTTTCGCCGCTTCGCGGCGAGATTATTTATTTTCTATATACTGTATTAAAGAACCTGGGGCCAGATTTTTTTTTCTGGGTGGTTGAGGCCAGATTATTTATTTTCATGGGTTTCAAGGCCAGAATATCTATTTACAAAATCTGCCAGGCCCCTTCCCGTTATTTCCGTATCATCGATGTTCTGACAAGTTTGGATTTACCGCTCTTTTCCAATCTTTTTTTTGTATAATGTATTAAGTAGACA
>MJUU01073192.1:12102-26103 GCA_002080025.1 Modiolus philippinarum | reverse complement strand
GTTAACAGAAGTCGTGTAACTTAGGCTTCAGACACCCTATTTTTTTCATCACTTAAATGAAAACAACCTGTTGCTGTTGCTTGTTCGTTTACAGACTTTTAGTCTACATTAATACATTAAAATTCTAGTCTTGTAGTCACTTTTAAAGCTGAAAACGCAATGTTGGAGTTCAGTTTACATATAGAAAGGAAGATAATCATAATGTACGAATTGTGTGGGATAACCATTACTTTTAAGAATTAATTTTATGCAGAACCTAAACTTACAGTAACCTCGGTATTTTGTTATTTAATTTAAAGTTTTATTCAGGTGACATTTGGAGGTCTTTAGAATGTGCATTTAGTTCAAATAGTACTGACTTGTCAGGGATTTTCAATGTTGTGACTGTGCTATTTGATTTTCTTTTTTTTTCAATATTTGTAACACTGTTTGATAGTAAACAAGTGTGGATGGTATAATGCACACTTTTATACCAAAATAAAAATTATAAATGAACGACAAGAGGGGCTTGTACCAAGTCTACTTAAATCTTCGAAAGCCGTGAACCTTTCTATTAGGGCTTTAAGCACTTTGATTTGAAAAAAAAGTGCCTGAGAATCTAATGATTATTTAACATGGTATAAACATGATAAAACACTTACCACCACCACATCCACCAACTTCAAGTACAACGTCATCAATGGCTATGTCACCTTTATATGAATATTGTTTAGATGCCTCAATATTTATCTACAAAAAAGCCAAATAAATTATAATAAACATGATTTGTTGTTTGTTCAACAAATGTCTAAAATTACCATGTTTTCCAGTTTGTTCCTAAAAGCAAACAAGAAAATATATAAATTTCCCATCTGCATCAAGTGGAATATAACATTTCTATACCGGTATTCGAAAAAGTTGAATTTTCAAATTTAAAACATAAGGCTTGCCTACATTTTTAATACTTGAAAATTTAACTATCAAAAGAATAATAGTTTCTTATACAAGACCTTATTAAAGATAAGGGATATCTTCCACAAGTGTGAGAAATTTTCTCACACAAGTGGAAGATATCCCGATCTTTATTTTTGGCTGAATATAAGAAGCTATTTCTTCTGTAAAATACAACGATCAAGCAGAAGGAAAGCAAAACTTGCAATTTTTTGTGGAGTCCTCTTCTGTTACATCAAATCATTCAGGGAGTTACTATGGTGACAATTGCAACGTCGAACAAATCACACTGTTGGACTGGACGTTTACCCATATAAGACAGCTACATGCGACCTTGTCTTCTATGGGCTGTCTTACATGGAAAACTTTGTATCACAATAAGACCTATAAGTCTTGTACAATTTTGGAACTTCCGGGATCAAAAATTGTACCTGGAAGTTACATTTTAAACAAAGATATATGACGTTTCAAACAAAAATTTGAACGTCATAATGCTTAGACATCATGTTTTGAAGGGAAGAGTTTTTGAACTGCTTGTTTATCGTGAATTCTCCTGAGTCACATGACGAGACTGAAAGACCCTATAGATACTCCATGAGAGAAATTTCATAATCAACTTAGTTTTCGTTGTAGAAACTATATATTTTTAATCTATGTCCAAAAATCTGTACCTAAAAGCAAACAAAGAGATAACTTAATCTGATTAATGTCCAGTTTCCAATTTCTTGATCAGTGTGCACAATTCGTTCTCTTTAAAAAGGACAAAAAAAATCTGATGAAATTTCCTGCACAAATGCATGCATTTCAAACACAACATTCTGTGTTTTTGCCTTTGGTCATAGAGAAACAGTTTGAACATCTAGAACACATTCTTTGCTTTCAAATATTTGAAAATTGATTTTACTCATTGTGAGAATTTCATATATTGCACTAATTTTGTTGCAAAAATGTGGATTTTACATCAACAGCATATTATTACAAAAACAGGGAAACAGCAAACACCTACAATGGCATATCTCCACTTGAGATAGTTGAATTTTCAAATTTTAAAACATGGGGCTTGCTCAGGGTTTTAAATATATGAAAATTTAACTATAAAGAGAAGAGAAATGTTGTATTTCACGAGATAAGTTGTGAAATATGTTTCTCAAATGATTTTTAAGTTGATTTTTGACATAGACAGGACCTCCTTTTCTGCTGATCCAAAATAAATGTGTTCTTTGAGCATGACATCAAAAGGCGTGGTCGCCTTTATCATGTCTTCACAATGGTAGAATCCAAAGATGTCAAACATATTTGACATCAAAATTGAATTTCAACCAATGAAATCACAAGATCAATTTATGCACATGTACAAGAACACTTTGACCTCCTATGGAGTGAAATTGACGAGAATAGCATAAGAATAAATGAAACTATTTTTTTCCTATTTCTATATAGTTTTCATCATGCAGTTGATTAATTTGAAGCATCTGATCTCCACAATAGTGTGAGTACAAGTATTGTGAAATTCAACAACAAATCTACTTGGAATACATTCCTCAGAGTTTTGCTTAGGTATTCTAAGAAACAATTATAAAACATATTAATGATGAAATTTAAAATTTTCCCATTTCATAGCTAAGCAACCCTTGCTTTCAAACATTTGCAATGTTTATTTAACTTGATGTGAGAAATTTCTCCAAATTCTGGCTACTTGAAACCCATATGACATGTGTGAAAAAAAAATCTTGTTAAAAATAAGTTTCAAGAGTCAAATGAATAATTGTGTTCACATGCAGTTATGTCTCAACATATTCAGAAATCAATCAGAATCTTTTATTCTTGTTCTATGTCAATCATAATCTTGATGGGCCTGCACTTGAATAGGCTTTAACCTGCTAGAAAACTTTTGTGGGAGATCAGACCTGTTAAGTTTTGAAAATTGCCTGGCAGGAGATTTGCCAAAATTATCAAAGATCAAAGGAAAAAATCAAAAGGTCAAAGGAATTTTCTCCAAATCTGCAAAAGCTTCATGTGAGTATCACACAGATCAAATGACACTTGACAGTCTTGAGGATCACCTTCATAACTACTTTTGTTTGTGGGAAATTTTGGGATACGACCTTTTACTGACAATTTCTAATGTTGGTAGTACATGTACACATGTACCACCATAAGACTGATTATCTAAAAAAAACATAATAAACAGCTTAGAGTGGCTTACACTGTATTATTGTATACTAATATTTATTTTCAGTATTTAGGGTCAGTATGTCTCGTCACATGACCAACGTGAATGAACAAGAAATGTGTTTTCAGGGTACCATAACTTATGTAGTACTATGGGGGAATGGTGGGGTTATCGATCCACAGATCAAATTAACCATGGAATTCATTTTCTATGAACCATCATATATTTAAATTAATGAATTATGACCATAATTACCTTAACTTGGGTAGCAATTAAATAAAAATAGCAATTTTCTTGAAGCCGCATAGTCTCTATCAACTAGGCTATGGTAGATATCCCAATATAAAGCGTCTAATCAATCCCGACTTTGTGACATTGAGAAAAATATCCCAGAAGTGAAACCGGTTGACTGATTGAATGTGCACTCTGCATAGTGACGTCATAAGTTTCTGGATTTATAAAGTGAAAGTAGAACGAGACTTACAGACCCTATATAAAAAAAGTAAAATAAACATTTTTACTTAAAAAATAAGTTATTTCTTAAAATTTGCTATAATTTTACAAATGTGGGAAAATTTTGGAAACTTTTTTCCTTGTTTGATGGCCTCCTTTGATGGAGACCATTCTCATGTGGGATATTTGGCACGTCTTTCTCATAATATGGAGGCTTAACAGGCATGGCACTAGTCTTTCTCTAAGGCTATAACAAAACTTACAACTGGGCTACTAAGTACTGGAAGATTAATGCTCTCTGTTTTCCAAGCATTGCCTTGGTGTCCAATTTTTTGGAAGACTGTAACAGTCTGTGTTGCATCATAAGCAGTTATTGTCAGGTTCCCTGGATTTCCTTTCATATGATATGCAAACTCGAGGCAATATGATACACCTGAAATTAAAAAATGTAAAAATCATATTTTATTGTAACCAATTTTGTTTCCAAGGTAAATTTGATATTGTTTCAATGGTAACAACACTATTCAAAATTGTTGGTTTTGACCATGTCGGACAAAACCAGTTTAACCATGAGAAACAAGTGACTTTTCAACGAACTTAACAAACCTTCTCCTATCCAATATATGTTAACAAAGGCAAACTGAATGGTCAGGATATTCATAGCTTGAAATTTCCCCTCTAGTATAATTCCTCAACATTGACAAAGGAAATGACAGTTTCCATGACTAGAAAGTTCTTTTGAAAAACTTGGGGAAAAAAGGCAAATAAAAGCCTGGAATCCCCAACTTTTTGGTGGGGAGGGGTGGATACAACAGTTATTACTTGTCAAACAAACCTGATTGTAATGTAGATCCTTCAGTGGTCAAGATAGCTTTGCTTTTACTTCCAACTGAAGAGACTTCAATATATTTGTAAAAATTTCCGCTGTAGGCTTTCTTAGGTCCAGTTCCTCCACTTGGGGTCTTTCCCTGTTGGTATAAAATTTAAATCATAAATTAAAATTTTACAACACATGACATCAATGAAATTCTGTAATTATTTTATATCTTAAATTGAATCAAGATGTGCTTAATTTTGCATTTGTATAAAGATGTATGCTGGGATATTTTGGTATTTCTTTCAGATTTTTTAACTTTCTACAGTTTTAGCCATTTAAAAGCATTTTTTTTCCTATTAACCCTCTAAAAAGAAATGTAATATAACAAAAGTGGCTTATTAGTCGATCTGTTTTTGCTAAGGGCTTTTCCATTAAAATACATGTACCAGGGTCGGAAGGCAATTTTCTACTACCCCCACAACCAAGGGTAATGGATAAATATGAGTATAGCAATAAGATATAAAATCAACAAGAACCCACAAGAATTTTCATTTTCTACCTTCCGACCCTGGTACATCCTTTTTAATGGAATAGCCCTAAGGGCTTTTCCAGTAAATAAGTATACAGGGGCAGCAGTGCAAGTTATTTATTTTTTTCTTGGTGCGGATGTTGAACTTTATTATACCTATTGCTAATACCTGAAAAAAGAAATAAAATTATGATGGTGGTACACCAAATTTTGAGTTGCATTCCTGAATCTTCCTGGATAGGCCTACCCAAGTACTAATGTAGTTTTTTTTTCATTGATTTATTTAATTTTTTACTTTTGGGGCCATTTAGAGCTTTCTTTTTAGTGTGAGGTTTCCCACTGTGTTGAGAACCATAACGTGACCAATAGATAATTTATTTTGGGTTGCTTTAACCTGGTAATGGGATGTTGTCTCCTTGACAATTACCTCATTTCCTTTCTTTTTGATATTGTGAATAAAAGAATTTGAAAAGCTCAGGTATAAAATATAAACTTCTAGACAAAAATGTTCCACAAAATGCTTTGTAAAATCTTTGATGCTGTAAATGTGTACACAATTTGTTACCATGGAAACAACTCATACAATCAATTAGTTGCAAAAAAAAATATTGAGTTAAATTAGCTCACTGATTTTCTTGTCCAGTCAAAATTATCCAGTGATGAATCCACAAATGGGCAGTTTTGCTCTCCATTTTCAAAGTCACAAACAATTTTATTTGCAGTTGAATAATCTGGAAGAAAAGGATTACAGTACATGAAAGTTCAATACAGCATAGATCATAATTTGTATCAATGAATTCTGAAATATGATAATGAGTATGGAAGAATTGTTAGTTTGTATGGAGTTTAACACCACTTTCAGCAGTGATTTTGATATCGTGGCTGTCCATTTTTAGTGGTTAAGGTAGCCAGAGTACTACAGGAATCATGAAATTAAAGAAGCAACTATTTTCTGACTGAAGATAGGATATAAAATAACTGAAAGATATTGTTATCCCTTTATAGAAATTCATCATGAAAGTTATTTGCTTCTGCCATTTTGAGAAATAAAAATCTAAAACTATTGTCATTAATTCAACAATTTTTTAAATACTCTATTAAAAATAAATTTGACTAAAACTTCTGAACAATTGCCATACATACGGTAATTGCGTATTCAAACATGTTGAAACAAAAAATAAAAAACTAAACTAAGCAACAAAATCCTATTTTCCTACATGTGTACAATTTGGGTACTGCTTGTGCAAAATTACCTTTCATTTTCAGGAAAGTTTTTGGTTACACAAAAAATATTCAAAGCAGCTTGGAACCAGAATTGTTTTTGCTATGCACAAAGACTTGGTTCAAAGAATAAATAAATTATAAATTTATTGCGTTGTTTTTATGTGTTTAATATTTGTAAGGTAAAAACATGAAAATTTTGAAGCTTTTATAATAATGACAATATACTGCAGGTGCTTCCCAATTCTGATTACATTTTACAAGTGGCATGTTACAATAGCTATTACATGTTACAATTGAAATGTTTCCAATTGCCATTACTAGAGGCTCAGGGACTGAGCCTGAATCGCTCACCTGACAAAATGCTTCTAATATAAGCCATGTCTATTCTGATGACCAAAAATCATTTTTTACCCTCAGGGTTTAATGTTAAGATATAGTTCCATACATATTCCAATTCATTTTGGTTAAATTTGCTTCAGTAATTTAATAGAGGATGACTAAATGATCAATTTCCCATAGGGTCAAATGTTAATCTATATTCTGCCTTGGCAGCATGATGTTATTTGTTCGATCAGAACGTAATGAGCAATCTTTGCATAGAACCTTCCGAACATCCTTCCTGTAAAGCTTGATTTAATTTGCTTCAGTGGTTTCGGGGGAGAAGATGAAAATGTGATTTTTCTCATAGGGACCTATATTTAACCAAAGTTCCGTTCTGGCGGCCATGTTTTTTGTTGAATCAGAATAAAATGGGCAATCTTTGTTGAGGACCTTCCATACATCATTCCTGTAAAGTTTGATTAAATTTGCTTCAGAGGTTTCAGAGGAGAAGATGAAAATATGATTTTTCCCATAGGGTCCAATGTTAAACTTAGTTCCTTGCTGGCAGCCATGTTTTTCGTCGATTTGGAACAAAATAAGCAATCTTGTTAAAAGACCTTCCATACATCATTCCTGTAAAGTTTGATTGAATTTTTTTTGGTAGTTTTAGAGGAGAAGATGAAAATGTAATTTTTCCCATGGAGTCCAATGTTAAACCTTACGTTCTGCACTGGCAGCCATATTTTCTGTCGGACAAAAAAAATGAGCAATCTTTGTGAAGGATCTTCCATACATCATTCCTGTAAAGTTTGGTTGAATTTGCTTCAGTGGTTTCAGAGGAGAAGATGATAATGTGATTTTTCCCATAGGGTCCAATGTTAACTTAAGTTCCGTGCTGGCGGCAATGTTTTTTATCGGATCGGAATGAAATGAGCAATCTTAGTAAAGGACCTTCCATACAGCATTCCTGTAAATTTTGGTTGAATTTGGTTATGTAGTTTCAGAGGAGAAGATGAAAATGTGATTTTCCCATAAGGTCCAATTTTAAACCATGTTCCGTGCTGGCGGCCATGTTTTTTTGTTGGATTGGAAGGAAATGAGCAATTACTGTTAAGGACCTTTAGTACATCATTCCTGTAAAGTTTGGTTGAATTTGCTTCAGTGGTTTCAGAGCAGAAGATGAAAATGTGATTTTTCCCCTAGGGTCCAATGTTATACCTAAGTTCCGCGCTGGTGGCCATGTTTTTTGATGGATCAGAACGAAATGAGCCATCTTCGTAAAGGACCTTTAGTACATCATTCCTGTAAAGTTTGGTTGAATTTGCTTCAGTGGTTTCAGAGCAGAAGATGAAAATGTGATTTTTCAAATAGGGTCCAATTTTAAACCATGTTCTGTGCTGGCAGCAATGTTTTTTGTCGGATCGGACTGAAATGAGCAATCTTCATTAAGGACCTTTAGTACATAATTCCTGTGAAGTTTGGTTGAATTTGCTTCAGTGGTTTCAGAGCAGAAGATGAAAATGTGATTTTTCTCATAGGGTCCAATTTTAAACCTAAGTTCCGTGCTGGCGGCCATGTTTTTTACGAATCAAATGAATGAGCAATCTTCGTTAAGGACCTTTAGTACATCATTCCTGTAAAGTTTGGTTGAATTTGCTTCAATGGTTTCAGAGCAGAAGATGAAAATGTGAAAAGTTTAACGGACGGAGGGACAGACGACGGACAACATGGACGACGGACGCCAAGTGATGGCAAAAGCTCACACTGACCCTTCATGTCAGATGAGCTAACAAGTAACAGCTGACATTTTCCCAAATTTGATAACATGTTACAATTGGCTTGTTCCACACTGAAATTTTATGATACAATTGACATTAACCAAATTGTGATAACATGTAACAATTGACATATTCCCCATTGTGATTACATGTTACAATTAATATGTCCCCCTTTTCGATTAAATGTTACAATTGATATGTTCCCTAATCTAGTATTAAACATGTGTCAATAGGCATGTCCCCCAATACTATTACTTGTTACAATTGGCATGTTAACATTGTGATAAATTGTTAAAATTTGCATTTGCCCAATTGGCATTACATGTTATGACTGACATGTTCCCCTTTGTGATTACATGTTACAATTAACATTCCCCCCTTTGCAATTACATGTTACAATTGACATGTTCCAAATCTGACTACACATTACACTGAGCATGTTCCCCATTGCAATTACATGTTACAAATTGGCATGTTCCCCTTTATGAGTACATGTTAAAGTTGACATGTTCCTCATTTTTGTACTAACCAAAGTTTTCACATGTAGTTCCATAAAAACCAGAAACACAAGAACAAGTAAAACCACCGGCAGTCTCCTGACATGTTCCTCCATTCTGACATGGATGACTGGCACATACTGGACCTGAAACAGATAAAAATAAATGTAACGTAAGAAAAAATGACGATATTCAACAAATCTCACCAAAACGGGAGGTGCACATCATCAATGTGTCCAGAACAACTGTGCAGGTTTCAAAAGTAACGGGTTTAAGGTGTCTAAGTTTCAGATTACACAAACTTAGTACCCCCAAAGCATGAGGGACAGACAAACGGACAGACAGACAGACGGACGGATGGACAGACAGACGAACGAACGGATGGTCGGACAGAGTGAAGCGGCTCCTAGACCTACGGTCACCGTGGTTGACGTAGGTAAAAATTATATGAATAATTTACAACCAGAATTAAACAACAATTTGACTTATAATCTTTTGTTTCATTATACATTTATATATCCAAGGAGTGTCATGAGGAATTTTTATGAACTGCTTTTTGATTTGATGACCCTGTTTTGAAAAGTAAAAGGCATTCTGCTTTACCCCTGTCTGTTTTGCATATCATTTTTTCACATGATCAGTGATAAATCTTCTAACCAACATAAAAGGTAGAATAATAGCTTCTTACATGAGGGAAGATCAAAGGTCAGTATATCTTTCATGTATGTAAGGAATTCTGTCTTTTCTGGATTGGAGTGCAGCCAAAAAAGAGAAAAAGACAAAGAATTTCTAACATGAGTGAAAGATATACCAATCTTTGATTTTGAACAAAAGTCAGTAGCTATTTCTTCTGTAAAATATGATTTTCCATGTCCCAAAGTCCCTACACCCCCATTTCCATACTTTACATTGTAACATCATGTGATTAATGATGTTTCATCATGGATACTGTTGTTAATAAATAAAAATAAACAGTTATGGTTGGTCATAAGGGTGTGCACTTAGGCTCTTCTCAACTCGGTCATCCTACCTAAAATTTGCTATTTACAGAAAAAGTAAAATTGTTTCCTTAACAAACTTTATATAAACTTACAGGGTCCTGCTTTGAGACTGACTGAATCAATGGCTATGTCCCCTTTCCAAGACTGACCTCTGGTAGCTGTCGCATATATCTGTAAAAGACAATTATACAGTCAAAAATCACACTGATCTAGTTAACAGCTACCTTTTGCCCAATAGGGAAAGGGCATAAATTCAGCATAAGTATCTACTCTTATCCAATAAATTGAAAGTATAATACATTGAAACACCTGAGTTTTTCAGCATACTGATACACATATTTTTGGCCTAAAGACAGATTTCAATTTTTTTTAAACTTGAGTATTCTGACTTCCTAAATAATCTTGACTCATTTTTATGGTCTTATACAAATTTTGTAAGACCCCCGATTATTTGCAAGGAAAAGGTTACATATCATTTATGTACACTACCATACAGCAGGCAATTTCTGAGAGGCTCTAATTTTAACTATATAATGGCAAGATTTACAGAAGCATGAAATAAAAATCTCAAATTAAAGTCACCATATCTCTATACATGTTTAATATTTATAAAACTTTACATTTGCTAAAATGAATGACAGCCGAAACTCAATACCCACCTATATAAGCATTGAACATATCATAACATTTAGCTACAGAAAAAATTACCCACAATATAGTATAAAGTTAAAATTTGGAGTTCAAAACACCAATGGCCACAGTCTGACAATTCTGCAGGATGAAAATAAATGATAAAAGTACTCACAATAGGATCATCGTAAGTGGCAGGTATTTCTACATGCTGGTGATGCCATACATCTTTTTGGTTACCAGACACAGACCATAAATCTGAACTTGGGTCGTATCTCTCTGCTACACCAATACTCAGGGAACCAGGGTTACCCAACATGTGATAGTAAAACTGCAGGCAGTAGCTAGTGAAACCTAAATGAAAAATTTAAATCAGAAGATAATAGACCCTTTCAGGATAACTGTGTTCCTATGATTTTGAGTGTAAAATAAAAAAATTCTTGCAAAATTGTCGCCGTAGGACAATTAATCAAGATGTCACATACATTATGACGTTGCATTTTACCCACTCAAAGTCATATAAGCGCATGTGTAAAATTCAGGACTGCAGTTATCGTGAAAGGGTCTATTTCATGGGGACATCACAGTGATAATTTGACCAATCACAGAGAACATAAAATAAATGGAAGCAATTGATGCAAGTGAGAATTTCAAGATTTTCCTCTCAGTTTATGGGATATTGAAAATTAACTTTTGATGTTCTTATCTAGTTCATTTCCATCTTGAGAATTTATATTACAGATGTTTTATACTTAAGATTTTATGAAGGATATGTGATATTAATTTTGAAAAATAATTATGAGGGAATTGATTTTATTCTCTGACAACTTTGCAATATGATCACTATTTTCCCAAAAGTTTTCACTTTCTTGAAAAATCAAATGCTGGATGTTTATCAGATTTTATATTAGGTCCTGTCAAAAATCATTAGGCCTTATAAAAAAATAAAGTGCTTGTATATGTAAAATAAATACAAGGTAAATACCATGAAATTGGTTATTTTCAGGGGTTCTTAATTCTCCCTTCATTTGCCGTTATTCTTAAATCTCTAAAATTAAGTACTGCTCAATTTTATTTAAATCAGACTTTGTACAGAAAATTAAAAATCAACAATACTTCAATCTGACAATTTTCAAAGAAATTGCAAAATTTAGGACCAGCTGCGAAATTAACCACTTATACAGTAGCTTGATGATAGTTTCCATGTTCCTTGAGTAAGTAGCCTTCTCTTATTTTAAAAGTATTACAATAATTTTAACATATAAATGGTAGAAATAAATGTGTACATGTGAAAAGGATGCTCACTGCAAAAGAATTATAGAGACTTTCCGATTAATACCATTAGTACATATAGTGTTGTTAAGCCTAGTATTTTGTCTCTTGTACGGTTGTACTAGTAGGGTTAACTGATACTAAGTCGGACATGATCATGAGCCGGACAAAATTGTGAGAGCGATATTTCGGAACATTTCTCTGTTTTATGTGAACATTTGTCTTTACAACATTGGTATCACAAGAATCTCTGACACTTCCTGCTGAAGACAGTATAACTGTTACCCGTCTGCAGTGACAACTGATTTTTCTATAGCTCCTCAACATGAGGTAACAGTTTTTGTAATTTTTCGTATTGATATTGAGTCGGACAAAGTGTCCGAATCACGATCAGTTTAGGTACCCTCAGAAATCACTTCGAAATAATAAAAGGTATTATTGTTGACAACAAAAATAAGCAAATTTGAGTACAAAAATGAATAAATAACAATTATGTGTTATTTTTATTAAGGTAAAATATTAATAAATTGCGAAAAAATAGCTCCAAAGTAAGGTGTCCGAGTTACTATCATTTAAGTCTGACTCAATGTCAAGTTTGAACATTTTACATTTTAGTGTATAAATCGGATAAAACAAATTATCCGGGGCAACAAAAGACAGAAAATGTCCGACTCACTGTCAGTTTACCCTACATTTATTTCATATTCTTGAAAGTCACATGTACTAGTATGCTCTTTCATATTCACCCTGTAATACCTGATGTAAATTGAAGGCCACCTGATATGATACAAATTGGACTCCTTCAAAGTCAAATGATACATCCGGACCCATCCCTTATCAAACAGTTGTCAATGTATCATTTTCTTTTGATATTTGAATGAATTCCAGGAGGTGTTTTTAGTATCAAACGGGTCTTCATGTAACTGGTATTTACTATGATTTAACATGGTGTCTTGAAATTAACAGTAAATTTTTGAACTTACCCATAAGTCTGGCATTTTCAGTTGATGCAATGGCCTTTTGTCCATGTTTCATTGGAAAAGATGCCTCCATGTAAATGTAATATTCTCCTTCATAAGCCTGTGCTGGTCCAGTACCCCCACTTGGAGTCTTTGTCTAGAATTATAATAACAAGTTACTAACACATTTGAGAATCATCTTGGTCTATTAAAATGGTTGTTTGAAAGCGTATGTGAGCTAATTTATTTATTTTTATTTATTTTTTTTTTTGGGGGGGGGGGGGGGGGCTTATAAATCTGTAATGAACTAGAGACATTTAATATGGACTTTCGAGATAGAAACTAACGTGTAATTGAAGGCAGAAACAATCGCATTGGATACCAGTTAGAAGGAATACTGGATTTCTAAACTATTGAGATGTACATGTCTACCACATAAAAAACAAGCTGGTTATGAAATTGAAGTGCATTTGTACTTTTTCCTTTATGAAAATTTTGCTACAAATTGATTAAATATACATCACCCTTAGCTCAACAGTGTTCATTAATAGTGATTTGCTCTCAAGATATTGATGTATTGATTTTTTAAGACTAAAAATAAATCTGTTTACGGAGTGAACACGATTCAAAAGTCCCGTATTACAGAGATTTGCAACTCCATATAATTACACAATTTATCATGGCCTCTAAAGAAAAACACTCAGTTTTTAAATTGCATAACTCAAAAGTGAATCAAGATATTGAAATAAAAGTTTCAATAAGCCAAATGACACAGCTTCATCTTTAAAAAGATCCATTTTAAAATTCTACTATTATCTGAAAAATGTAGTGTTTGACATTCTACACCATATAAAAACCTAAAATCATACAATTTCTAAATTCAATCCATAATCTGAATTAATATGTATAGACTTAAATTTGTCATAAAAAAATATTTTTAAAGATATATAAAAATAATTCTGATTTGTTATATGAGAACCCTTCTGGAGCTATTTCTTTATTTTTTCTAAGATAAAAATTGCAGGAAGAGTATATTGCAAAAAGAGTGTACCAATTTGTGGCAGCCCTCGAAATGGTTAGTTGTTCTTTATGTCATAACTGATTAGCTAGCAAATTTTTAATCTATGTGTTTAAATGTCTTTGAATGAACTAAGATTTGCTGCATTTTTTTTTCCAATAGTGACAAACACTTCCAAACAGTCAAGTATATCTAATGATGCAGACCATCACATCCTATTGTGAGGTTTATCTTCCAGTGTTGATACAATACCAATACTTAATACAATTTGCATATTTTCACAATACAGATATGAGGGGAAGCCGGAACGGGTCTGATCCCGGAATCCAGACTTTATTTTTTCTAAATCCCGAACTACAAAGATACAAGTAATTTACAGAATAAGAAATCTTGATTTCC